>PITA01014103.1:0-54807 GCA_004023965.1 Spilogale gracilis | reverse complement strand
GAATACTATGCCTCCATCAGAAAGGATGAATATCCAACTTTTGTAGCAACATGGACTGGACTGGAAGAGATTATGCTGAGTGAAATAAGCCAAGAAGAGAAAGTCAAGTATCGCATGGTTTCACTTACTTGCAGTGCATGAGGGGTAACCTGGAGGACAGTGGGAGAAGGAAAGTAAAGGGGAACTAGGGTAATCCAGGTAAAGAAATGAAACAACAGAGACTTTGGACACAGAAACAAACTGAGGGACTTGGAGGGAGGGGGATGGAGGGATGGGAGAGCCTGGTGGTGGGTACTGGGGACACCTAAAGCATGGAGCACTGGGTGTGGGGAATGGGGAATGAATCTTGGAACACTGGAAAAAAATTTAAATAACAATAAAAATCATTCCATATTTAAGAAAAGAAAAGAAAAGAAAAGAAATATTAAAAAAAAAAAGACATTAACTTTGGGTTGGTTTGTTATTTAACAGTGGGTAACCAAAACACCTTCCCCAGGCACTTTATTTAGATGTATACTCTAAAAATTGCTTTGAGGAGGGTGGGTCTAGCCGGGAGTTTGTTTTGATATAGTATTTGTTTGATAATTTAAAAAGTTGAATTGTCCAAAATAGTTTTGAACCTCCTTATCTGATCTCTTAGTCCTGATTTCTGACTCATGCTTACAACATAGCGATCACTAGCTACATGGAGAGTTTTTGGGTAAGATTTTATTTATTTGAGAGAGAGCAGAGTGAGAGCATGAGCTGGGGGGAGGGGCAGAGGAAGAAAGAGAAGCAGACTCCTCACTGAGCAGGAGCTCAGTGTGGTACTGGATCCCAGGACCCCAGAGTCATGACTTGAGCTGAAGGCAGATGCATAACCGACTGAGCCACTCAGGTGCCCCATTACAATAGCTCTTTTTGTTGTTGTTCTTTGTTTTGTTAATTTTTTTAAGCCAAGGAATTTTATAATAAAATTCATGAATAACAATGGAAGTGATATTGACATGAGCGTTGAAAAGATACCCTGTAAGCCTCTGGTTTTATAAACAGAATTAATTTTTCCCCCATTTAAAATTTAAAACATTTTTTCCCATGAAATGTAAAAATAACATGTATTTATTTATTTATTTATTTATTTAAAATATTTTATTTATTTAGTAGAAAGAGAGAAACAGAGAGAGAGGGAACACAGCAGAGGGAGTGAGAGAGGGAGAAGCAGGCTTCCCGCCCAGCTGGGAGCCTGATACAGGGCTAGATCCTGGGTTTCCAGGATCATGCCCTCGCTGAAGGCAGTTGCCTAACCAACTGAGCCACCCAGGCACCCCATAATATTTATTTTTAATTCATATTATGTGAAGTCTGCTAGATGGTTGTAGCTCAGATTGTTGGTTTAATTTTTCCAAGCTCACTATTTATTTATTTATTTATTTATTTATTTATTTATTTATTTATATTTTCAGTGTTCCAAGATTCTTTGTTTATGCCCCACACCCACTGCTCCATGCAGTACATGCCCTCAATATCCACCACCAGGCTCACCCATCCCCCCACCCCTCTCCTCCAAGACCCTCAGTTTTTTTCTGAATCCAAAGTCTCTTATGTTTCATCTCTCTCCCCTATTTACCCTACTTCCCATTTCCTTTCCTTTTCCTATTGTCCTATATATTACTCCTTATGCACCACAGGTAAGTGATACTTCACGTCTCTACTTGGCTTATTTCACTCAGCATAATCTCTTCCAATCCGGTCCATGTTGCTACAAAAGTTGGGTATTCATCTTTTCTGATGGAGGTATAATATTCCATTGTATATATGTACCACTTCTTTAGCCATTGATCTGTTCAAAGGCACCTTGGCTCTTTCCACAGTTTGGCAATTGTGGCCATTGCTGCAATGAACATTGAGGTACATATGGCCCTCTTTTCACTACATCTGTATCTTTGGGGTAAATACCCAGTAGTGCAATTGCAGGATCATAGGGTAGCCCTATTTTTAATTTTTTAAGGATTCTCCACACTCCTTTCCAAAGCAGCTACACCAAGTTGCATCCCCACCAACAGTGTAAGAGGGTTCCCCTTTCTCTGCAGCCTCTCCAACACTTGTTGTTTCCTGTCTTGTTAATTTGGGACATTCTGACTGGTGTAAGGTGGTATCTCAGTGTGGTTTTGATTTGAATTTCCCTGATAGCCAGTGATGCTGACCATTTTTTCATGTGTCTATTAGCCATTTGTATGTCTTCCATGGAAAAGTGCCTCTTCATATCTCCTGCCCATTTTTTGATGTGATCTTCTTTTTGGTTGTAGATTTTGAGTAGTTCTTTATAGATCATGGATACCAGCCCTTTGTCTGTAGTGTCATTTGCAAATATCCTCTCCCATTCTGTGGGTTGCCTCTTTGTTTTGTTGACTGTTTCCTTTGCTGTACAGAAGCTTTTTATTTTGATGAAGTCCCAGAAGTTCATTTTCACTTTTGTCTCCTTTTACTTTGGAGATGTGTCTTGAAAGAAGTTGCTGTGTCTGATGTCAAAGAGGTTACTGCCTATGTTCTCCTCTAGGATTTTGATGGGTTCCTGCCTCATGTTGAAGTCTTTAATCCATTTCGAGTTTATTTTTGTGTGTGGCATAAGAGAATGACCTAGTTTCATTCTTCTAAACGTAGCTGTCCAATTTCCCCAACACCATTTATTGAAGAGACTGTCATTTTTCCACTGGATATTTTTTCCTGCTTTGTCAAAATGATTTGACCATAGATTTGTGGGTCCATATGTAGGCTCTCCACTCTATTCCATTGGTCTATTTCTCTGTTTTTGTGCCAGTACCATGCTGTCTTGGTGATCACAGCTTTGTAATAAAGCCTGAAGTCGGGTAACGTGATGCCCCCAGCTTTGCTTTTCTTCTTCAACAATTCCTTAGTAATTCAGGGTCTTTTGTGGTTCCATATAAATTTTAGGATTGTTTGTTCCAACACTTTGAAAAATGTTGGTGGAAGTTTGATCAGAATGGCATTGAAAGTATAGATTGCTCTGGGCAGTATAGACATTTTGACAATGTTTATTCTTCCAATCCATGAGAATGGAATGCTCTTCCATCTTTTTGTGTCTTCTTCAATTTCTTTCAGGAGTGTTCTATAGTTCCTCGAGTAACCATTGCAAATGTTTTTAAGTGAAATATTTGGTACAGTGTTGTCACATCAGTGCAGCTTTCTGTCAGAGCCACCAGCCCTACTAACACTTTGTCACTGCCCACCTTATCCCTAATTTACCTCTTCCTAGCTTCCATCGTTTTATTGCCAGAAGTTGAGGAGAGGCTGATATTGCTTTAATGGATCCCATTCATTGTCTCTAATTGCAGGGTTACACACAGTGGTGTTTTCAACCACCTTAGCTGCTGACATTTAAATGAACAATTGTTAGGAGTTGTTAATAATGGTTATGTCTCCCAGTTTGGTTAGACAACTCCCTTATTTGAAATGAACATTGGTGAATGGAACTCCTTGCATTAATTGGAAAAAATGGAAATTTTGTTGTTTTTTTTTATCATTTGGTAGCATGCAACTTTCTCAAACTGATGAACAGGAGCTTATTGAGAAGTCTCAGAATTTCTTTAGCTTAGGCATGACACCCCGTGCCTCACTTAGGGTTTGAACATGTCTGTCATGCCCTATGCTTGTTTGTGTACAGGACTTTTATCTTCTAGTACATGCCAGAATCTTGAGGGCAAACTCCAGCTTTCTTTTCTTTCTTCTTTCTTTTCTTTTTTTTTTATGATTCCCCAGAGGATCAGCATAGTGGCTACTCTACAAATATTTGTGGATCTTAAAGGCATGCCTTTAATTTTTCATGTTTTGGTGTCCTTCATAACTATGAACTGAGGCAAAGGAGTGGCGTTTTATTTATTTATTTATTTATTTATTTATTTATTTATTATTTATTATTTATTTGACAGAGAGAAACACAGTCAGAGAGGGAACACAAGCAGGGGGAGTGAGAGAGGGAGAAGCAGGCTTCCCGCTGAGCAGGGAGCCCGATGTGGGACTCGAACTCGGGTCTCCGGGATCATGACCTGAGCCGAAGGCAGTCGCTTAACCAACTGAGCCACCCAGGTGCCCTATTTATTTATTTTTAATGCAAGTTTTGAAGAGAGTCACAGAGACATTTCTGGTATGAAGAGAAGCTGATGGGACAGGAATGGGGATTTCAAGAAGTATTGCTGAGGACTATTGCATTCTCTACAGTTAAAAAAAAAAACAAACTCAGAGTAAGCAAAATGCATTTTGAAACTACTAATTTCTTATAGAAACCTTTCTATAAATCCCTCTAAGATGGGTGAAGTTACAGTTTATAAATATTATATAAAGTTTGCTAAAGTGGTATATGAATGAATGGATTGGTTTTGAGGGAGATCTGTGGGGCTATCTTATGAACCAAGTCATGTCAGAAAGTAGTATGAAAGAGTTCATTGACATTTTGATATCCATAACAGCTTTTAAAGAAAACTTATTTCCCACTTGGTCATATACTAGATAGGTTGCTGGATCAAGACTTATAGAAAAGTTATTATACCATGCTTTTCCATTGCTCCTGAAAGACATTTCTCTTCTAGATACATGAGATATTATTTTGGTATGGGAATACTGGCATAACCTTCAGGGAATTTTCTTCCCCCTTTCTAACTGCCCAGTCACATGGTGTGGAGAGAATTAGTCACAGAGGTAATTTTATTCCTGTATCATAACATACATCTTATATTTAGGAAACTACTATTTTTGCTCTTAGATGGTTTACTTATTGTAGAAAGAATGAATGGTATAGGAATCTCACGATTGTCGTCAGAACATTGGTATAGGTGTCTTAAGCTGTCTTTATAGGATAATGACACCTGTCCTAGCTATGTCCAGGTCTGACATTGGCTATGCATAGGCCCTACAGACCTGATACTGTTTCTTGACTAGTTTACTTCCTTCCCTGACTGTAACCTCTTGATGCAGGAAAGGAGTTTGGTTCAGGATTTTATCCTCAGTACTTAATGCCACACCTGGCAAATAATGGGCATGTGATAATTATCTGATGAATGAATGAGAGATTTGAGGACATGATGTGATAATATATGAGAAAATTGCTTTGAGGAGGTTGGGTATTTTAATTAAGATCCTTGTTAGACTTTTATGAATTCTAAGTTTTGTTCCACGTTGTTATAACTAAACTTTCTCAGCTTTGCCAGAAAAATCAGTGTCTCTTATTATAAGATTGTGTGTAAATTTCACATTCTGAAAATTCTGAATTTTAACCAGGGGTCTAAGTTCTTTCAGTGTTAAAAAAAAAATACAGATCCTTACGTTAACAGATGACTGGCCATTGGGAAAGAGCTTTATTAATTAATGCAATTAGCTTTAAGGCCTACATTATACTAAGCATTGAGGCTACAACAAATGAGATACACTCTTGTCCTCAAGTACTCAAGATCTGATGTTATGGGCTGGATTGTATCCCCCTCCCTCCCAGTTCATACATTGAAGTCTTAATTCTCAGTATCTCAGAATGTAGACTTATTTGGAAATAGTCTTTACAGAGATAGTTAAGAGAAGTCATTAGGGTAGGCCCTAAACCATTATGACCAGTGTGCTTATAAAAGGAATTTTGCAGATAGACACACAGGGGGAGGACCATGTGAAGACATAAGATTGTCATTTACCTCAAGGAGAGAGGCCTGGAACAGGTCCTTCCCTCACAGTCCTCAGAAAGAACCAGCCCTGACCACACCTGCATTTTGGACTTCTAGCCTCAAGAACCATGACATAACACATTTCTGTTATTTAAGTCACTCAGTGTATGGTACTTTGTTATGGAAACCCTAAGAAACTAACACATCGGGTAAAGAGGCTAGTCCTGTAAAGAGATAGTTTAAATCCTAAAAATCAAGGCTCCAGGAGTCCCATTTTCAAGGAGTAGAGATGTTAGCAGCGGGACACACTTAGCAACTAAAATTAAAAATAACCTTTGTGATAAACTCACGGAGCTGTAAACACAAACGGTGAAACAGGGAAACCACGGCTTTGTAAATATTGAGACTGATGATTACCTTGGGGAAGAGAGGATTGGTGAATGGGTTGGGAGGGAAGACCATATATTTACAGTTTATTCTCCGATTTCATATTTGCAAATTTGTTCCCTCACTAAAATTTATTTGTAACCCCAAGTCACCGTGCTTTTGTGGTCATTTGAAGGCATGCTAGAGTGCTGAGAAATTTGAGTTGCACAGCACCTCCTGTGTGTTTCCAGCTCAAGTTGAACAAGGCAATACTTTGCCTTCTTTATTCAGCTCTGATACAGTAAACAAGTGTCCTTTTAATGGTTTATTTAGTGTCATGCTTTTGTGTGTGTGTGTGTGTATGTGATTTCACTGTTTAAAATGAGTCCCAAGTATCTGAAGTGCTATCTAGTGTTCCTAAGCTCAAGGAGGCCTACAAAGCTTTATGGAGAAAATATGTGTATTTTGTTCAGCTTTGTGCAGGCATGAGTTATAGTGCTATAGGCCATTTGTTCAATGTTAATGAATCAACAATATATATATTAAATAAGAAATCTTTCAAGAGGAACACACATATAAGAAGGTCATAGATTGGTTGATGAAGCTGTTACCAGAGACTTGCAGAAACATAATCCTATATTTCCTCTTGGAGCAATGCTTCAGTATTTGCTAATTTGGTGTGTGTGGTGACTTTACAGAACATAACTACTATAATAATGAGAATCAACCGTGGATACAAGTTATATTCAAGTTATGAATGGTTATCCCATGACTAAAAAAACCCAATTAAATAAATTGGATCATGTCTGGACCAGTAATGAGCGTGCGCCAAAAATCATGCTATGGTTAATCCAATTGTTTGTACCTGAAAATGCATAGGTAAAGAAAAAATTTTAAAAGTGAACAAACGTGAGATAATTTCATATAATTGTAAGTGCCACCGATTTTCTGAAAAATGGACATTTCATCTGAGACTAGAAGTATGAGAAGGAGCCCCCATGTGGAGATATGCAGGATAAGGGCCCATGCACAGGAACAGTGAGTGCAAAGGCCCTGGGCAGATGATGAGGTGGCATGTTGGAGGTGCAGAAGGAAGGCTGGCGTGGTTGGAGTATAGTGACCAGTGGGAAGGAGGCAGGTGTAGGAGGAGGCTGGAGAGATAAGAAGGTCATGGTAAGGCTCTTACTAATAAATAAATGTCCAGGCTATTCTTAAATATTTGTGACAAGTTCTTTTTGGTACACATGAATTTTATGTGTATGAGAGTTTCCTCTCATTTCTTTGCTATTTTGGATTTCATAGCTGTTTGTCTTTTCTTGTTTTGTTTGGGTGATTTAAGACCACAGCCATGTTGAGACACATTGACTTAGCAAAGCTGTCTGGGAAAAATGTGCTTGTCAACTTCTGCAGAGTTGAATGAGTGGAAAGAAAGTCTTCAGCCAGCTCATGCACTTGGGGGAAGTAGAATGTGCCATGACATCATTTGGTCTGCATCATTGACTCTTCAGATGTCTCTGCTGCCCTTATAACTTAATGTTCTAGGCAGCCCAAGTTCCAATTTATCAGTAAGGACGATAAATTGCTAATGACTGTTGGCTTCTCCTATTCTTAAGTTATCTGCTAACACAAAGAGACAGCTTCATTCAATTTGGAAAATGTTAATAAGATGCCAAAAATGTGTTCAGGGAGAATAAAAGGGAAAGCTTTTTCAAATGGCTGTATCATTTTTTCCAAAATTGAATTCCAACCATCCTGTTTGTCCAGGTGAATTAAAAGACTATCAAAACCTTAAATGTTTCTATTAACTTAATTAAACAGTGTCTGAATAGAGAAGTGGTAAAGATGAAAGGCATTCATGCTCTATAAAATGAAACTCCGTGACAAAAGACTGAACACTTGCTTTCCTTTCCCGTCCCCACCCCCAAAAGTCAGTTTTAATACTTTGGTTTGACTATTTGGATAATACTGATTTTCTAGAATTTTAGGAAACTCCTTTAAGTAGGTCTAGCTCATTTTTTACATTATGGGGATGGACTTATGGGACTCCCTAGATGGCTTGTGTTGCTCTGTTTCTGTCAATATTCTACTCTCCAACTTACTGAGATTCTTCTATGAAGAAATAGGGAAATCTGGGTGGTAGAACTTAAATCAGTTCTATTTTAAAAACTGAGCATTTCATATTCTTGCAAAAAGGATGATTGATATAATTTTCCAATCTGAAGTTTGATGGTTACAAATACTTCATTACTTTGTTTTGTGCCCACGTTTAAGTGATTATCCTTATAGACAAAGCTCCTCAGACATTGGATCCAATAAGAACAATGTTGATGATATTATGTTGCATTCTGGCCTGTGTATGAGGACATATAAGGTCTTTTAGAGTTTTATACAGGAAAATGTTTTCCCTTCCTGAGGAACTTTCTAATGTAAAGATTTAGTAATGTATTTATTTAGTGCTTTTTTGGGAGTTGGGAAATGAGTCATTTGTACATTGTCGTATTCTCTTCTTACCTTTGCTGCTAGTACCATACATAATGTGGAACAGAGTTTTTTAGCAATGACTTGTATCTTTGATATCTTATCTTTTTCTACACAATTTTTTTTGTATGTATGATTATTTTTTATTTAAAAGATTTTATTTATGTGACAGAGAGAGATCACAAGTAGGCAGAGAGGCAGGCAGAGAGAGAGGAGGAAGCAGACTCCCTGCTGAGCAGAGAGCCCAATGTGGGTCTCGATTCTAGGACCCTGAGATCATTACCTGAGCCGAAGGGAGAGGCTTTAATTTACTGAGCCACCCAGGCACCCCAGTATGTATGATTCTTATTATAAATTCCTGATGTAGTTTTTGGAAGTAGATCCAATACAAGTAAAATAAATAAATAAATAAATAAATAAATAAATAAATAAATAAACAAACAAACAAGCACAGTGTTTGGTTCCACGTCCTCCAGAGAGAATTTTCTTTTTTTTTTTTTCTTTTTTTTTTTCAAGATTTTATTTATTTAACAGAAAGAAACACAGCCAGAGAGGAAACACAAGCAGGGGGAGTGAGAGAGGGAGAAGCAGGCTTCCCGCCTAGCAGGGAGCCTGATGTGGGACTCCATCCCGGGTCTCCGGGATCATGACCTGAGACGAAGGCAGTCTCTTAACCAACTGAGCCACCCAGGTGCCCCCAGAGAGAATTTTCTATTGCATTTTATTTGTTTCTGATATATTTCACTTTGGTAGCGACTGTTGTATTTGTGTTTTCTCTGAGTTCTGTTAGTTGTGGTGTGATTCCTTCATAATGGTGAGAGAAATATTTGTGACTCTATCTCCAAGTAGATTATTTGATTTGGCATTGGTCATTAGGACTTAAAAAAGTACCTCCAATCTCTTTTGACTTAGTACTGTAAATTACAGCAAAGAGTATTAAGGACATTTTAGTGGGCATGCTAGGTATCAGGTAAGGCTTTGGCATGTTTAAGCAAGCAGTTGGCCCATACATTATAAAGCTTACTTCTCTGGATTGCCATGTAAAGAACACCTGGGTTAAACGATCTAATCAATGCCTTTTTGTTATAAATGACATAAAGAGTTGCTTTTCTATACATTGTTTATTTTAAATCAAAATATCTCCTAGTATCAGATAGTTACTATAGTTCTTATTGCTCAACTGTTTGATGAGTCAACTAGAAACCCTTCTCTATGAAGCTACAAGAAGTGCATTGAGGTTGGAGCTGAATGTATAGTGGCACTGATGACTCATTCGGCTAAATTGTGATTTTGTAATTTTGATGTTGATAATTGGTAGGCTAAGCTTACATCTCATGACAACCCAACCAGTGTTTGTTCAACTACCTTAAGGGTTTGGGTGAGCATTAGTAGAGAATTATAAGTACTTTCTCACTAAGAGATCAGATTTCGCTCTGGATGGCTCCCTACCTCTCTCAATTTGATAAAATATATTCTAGTCTATGCATGGTGAGACAAGAGAAAGTTCTGACACATCTTCT
This sequence comes from Spilogale gracilis, assembly GCA_004023965.1. Lineage (NCBI taxonomy): Eukaryota > Metazoa > Chordata > Mammalia > Carnivora > Mephitidae > Spilogale > Spilogale gracilis. The sequence continues at coordinate 44,801 of PITA01014103.1, read as the reverse complement.
TAGCTAGAGGTTATGTTATAGGTCTTTATGGTCCATCTTCAGGTTTTTATAATTTACTCCTAAAAACTAAAAATGCCTGTCCTTGATGTTACTTTCAACCAGGTCTGCCTTGAGGTTTTAGTTTCTTTCTTTCTCTCTCTCTCTGTGTATGTATATGTATTTACAACTATTTATATATGTGTGTGTATATGTATGTATGTAAACCTTCCCTTCATGCTTCTTCTCCCATGCCTTCTCCATATCTCCACATCTGTACTCTTCTAGGTTCCTCTTTTTGGATCTTCCTGTCTAGATCTTTTTATCCCTTTTCTTATCCCTCCCTGGGCTTTTCTCTAAAAGAAAAAATAAATAAATAAGAAGAAAATAAAAAGAAAAAGAAGGACTCCTTTACCATATCTACCTCCTCACAAGGTTAGGGGGGATGAATGTAAATAATTAGTACTTTAATTCTTTATCTTGAATATTCTTTTACTTTTTAAACATTCTGAAAGGCCTTTAGCCTCCCACCCTCTAGGTAAGATGAAACTTTATTTTTTAAGAATTTATTTATTTATTTGACAGAGAGAAACACATCTAGAGAGGGAACACAAGCAGGGGGAGTGTGAGAGGGAGAAGCAGCCTTCCCGCCGAGCAGGGAGCCCGATGTGGGACTTGGTTCCTGGACTCCGGGATCATGACCTGAGCCGAAGGCAGATGCTCAGTGATTGAGCCACTCAGGCACCCGATAAGATGAAACCTTTAAAACCATGTTTCTTGACTCAAAGAGAATTATCTGTTATTCATAAAATAATAACAGAGAAAAATATAAAACCATGCATTCATTCTTTCCCTCTTCTCTCTGTCCCCCATCCCACTTTCACCCCCGTCCCTGTCTTTCAGTATATGTGTCTGTTTCTCACACTCTCTGGCCCTCTTCTTGACTCCTCTTCTATTTCATCTTTCTTTTTAAGTGATGGAAATTGCAAGCTTTCCTTTCTTCATGGTTATGATTAAAAGACTGTGCACCTGCTCAGGTAGAATAAATGGGGGAAATGCTAAGCAAGTATTTATGCTAACAAATATAGTCTCCGTTTTTGCCTTCAAAAACAAGCCTGCAATTCAGAAAAGCTGCCCTTCAAATAAGCACACTGAAGCCTTTTACATTCAAGTCCTATCTGATGTCGAAAAGATCCTTGAGTCTAAACTCCATGAGGTTTATTGGGGCACAGGTGGCATTTTCTCAGAGATGAATGGATGTTTAACTTAAAGGAAAAGGCAGAAATTGTCTTTTCTCTGGAACAAGGATACAAGAAGAAAAGCAGAGGAGAGGGCAAAGACAAGAATGTTTTAATAATAAATGGCTTAGAAACCCCTCCTTTCCCTCAAGATCTCATAAACTCCAGGGTTTCTAGGTTGGATTTAAATACACTTTAAAAAATAGAGTACCAAATGCTCATTAAGTTTGCATTCTCATTTTCAAAGCTCTCTCCAACTCCACTTAGGCTTCTCATCTCTTTTTTTCATTCTCTGATGCCAAGAAGCAGTTCTGCTATGACAACTAGTCAATTAGTGGGAAAATCTTATTGAATAAACAGTCTTTTCTTTAAAGGACAAGTCATTTGAAGATAGGGCACATAGCTCATCTCTTTTCTCCCGTTCTCCTACCCTCTGTTTTTCTTCCCACCCCACCCTCCCTCTCCCTCATTGGTAAATCCAAAAAATATATATATATATTATTACAGCTGGTTAATATGTCTATTAAGCCTACTGATTCTCTTTTCTTCTTTTTTTGCAGTTATCATTATTATTATTATGGTAGAAGAAATTGGTTGGTTTGTTGTGTAGATTTCTCATAGTTTGGAATTTGCTGGTTGCCTCCCTGGAGTAAGGTTTAATATGTTCCTTATTCCTTTTATTTCTTGCATTTCCTGTAACCTGGCAGTTTGGTCGAGTCTTGATGAGATTCAGCACTGAATTTTGAGAGACACAATGCATTACAGGTAATGCTGTGTGCTTCCAAGAGGAGGTATATCAGGATGTCCACTTGTCTCTGTTTTGAGGTTAGAAGTCATTGATGAACATTGCTTAGATTCAGTAATTCTTTAGTAGTTTTCAAATGATTATATTTAATTCAATAATTTCTTCTTCATTTATCAGTTGGAGGTCTTCTATAAAAAGACTTTTTTTTTTGTCAAATATTTGTTAAGGTTATTTCTTTCCATATAGGATAGGCAAGATAAATGTTTCTTTCTTCTTCTTTGCAAGTTTTTAAAGTAATAAGTTGGTTTCCCATCGACTCTGAAGGTATGTCTTAGATAGGTTTTCTGGAAAAATCAGATCCAGATACAGGGATTTGAAGGCACAGGAAATGCCAGCAAACAGAATAGGGAAGTTAAGACAGAGAAAAGAAGGCAGCTCAAACAAGTGCATTTTTGAGTCAGCTAGCAGTGGGTGATTGGTGTTAAACCAGCTTGGGAAACTGTGGGCTAGAGTGGAACACGTCCATGTTTTCCCTCTTAATGGAGCTAGGTAAATGGTTGTGTTATACTCTGGTTACTCTGGTTCTTCTGTCCTGTTATGGGCTCTGGAAGGAAGATGAAGCTCTCAGTAAGGAAACGCATGTGCTGGCAGTTGGAAGCCAAGCCATTATGCGCTGCCATAGTAAAGGGGAGGTAGAGGAGGCACCGGCAGGGATGCTGCAGTTCCCCTGTCCCCACTCAGAGCCCCACATTGAGTTTACTTTGTCGTAGCCCCCAAAAGCCACAGCACTCTAAATGAAGGTGGGACAACCTACATTCCTATTGCTCTAGGGGGAAGCTGACACTGCTGACAGTGGGGCCGAGAACTAAAAAGAATGAGGTCCTCGATGGCACTGCTGAATCAACCAATTCTGAAGCCTGCCTAGCCTCTGAACTATCAATATGTGCGTAATAAGTTATTTTATCGTTTAGCCAGTTTTGAGTTGAGCTTTCTGTAAGTTGTCTTCAAAAGCATGCTGTTTGTTATAGTACTATTATTAATCTCCACTTAACAGATGAGAGAACGGAGTCACAGTTTGAAGGAGTTTGCCAAAGGTTAGTACAGACAGTAAATGACTAAGTTGGAGTCTGAGTATGTCTAATTCTAGAAACTTAATTGCATAATCACTATGTTCTTTATAGAACGACGTAACTCTCTAAGAGATAGATAAGACCTCCCTAAAGGATTTTCCTCAGTTTTCCTTCTAATTTATAGATGGGCTTTAAGGACCTATGCACATGAATAAAAACACTGGAGGATGGAGCGTGCCTCAGCCAAGTTCTAGTCATGCGAAGGCAGCCACGAGTCACCTGCTAAGAATCCTGAGATCACCTTTATTGATGGGTACCCTCCTGGGGTTTATGGGTAAGACTTTCTTGGAGAATGTAGCTCCAAGAACCAGCTTGGGAAACTGTGGCCAAATTGTGGTTCCCGAGTCTTACCTCCCCAGAAGTCTGAACTGAGGGCCTTGCCAGTGGGAGAGCCGACTGGGTAAAATAGAACTTTGTCTATCACATGGTCTTATACACCCCTCACCAGGCAAAGCTGGGGCCAAGACAATGGGAAGGAAAGAGCTGACTTCTCCTTTTGAGCAAGTAATGCCAACTCTCATTATGTGGGACAGGACCCAATTTATGGTGCTTCTCACCACTCAGTAGCCATTCATTTCTCAAGGGAAAGAAATTGAAGCTCTCATCCAACACTTCTCAGAAGGGCAAGGTGGCTTGGCTGAGGTGGGAGTGTGGAGAGAAGGAAGTGTTTTCTCTCAGATGAGGACATTTTTTTCTATAAAAGGCCGAGTAGTAATATTTTAGACTTTTGAGGTCACACATGGTCTGTGTTGCATATTATTTGCTTCCCAACCCTTTGGGAATCATTACAAAAAATGATTCTTAGTTGGTGGCCAGTCCAAAAAGAGGGCATGGGTTAGATTTGGCTGTAGGTGAGGAGGGTCTGACCCCTTAATTCACTAATTGCCAAATCTGGTGCCAACACGGAAGGCCTGACATGGGTCAGGACAGGATTTTACTTGAAACGTCTCCAAGGCCATACTGTTCCCTAGGCCAAAAAGTCATTCCTTTTCCTATATCCTAAATCCACTTATGTCTAGTCATGCAGTTCAGTACAGCTCGCCAGAGATGATTAAGTGAACTTAAAAGCCAGCCAACCTAAACTTCGCTCAAATAACACAGTGCCAGCAGTATGTCAGGGTCTCAAATTTGAATATGTATTCTCTTTCATTTGTAAAACCCCCAAAGACTCGAAACTAAAATTTTGGCTTGTTAATTGAAGTTAAAAGATTAATGCCAATTCCTGCTTTCGTGTTTTGCCCTCTCTCTAGTAAGAAGGGCCTCCTTTTGCAAAGCCCAGCTTCCTTCTGTAGCCCCGACACCCTGGGCACATGCTAGAATGTACCATCCTCTTCAATGCTGACTTAATCCTATGCAGTCAGTAGGATTAACAAGATTCTCATGGCACGATCCCCAAGCTCATCACATTGAAGAAACACATGTACATGAGCTCAAACTTTTTTTTTTCTGCCAAGAAGGACTTTTCAGGCTGGCTCAGTTTCTGCCTCAGACGGGCCCCAGGGAATTCTCCATTGTTTGAGCAAACACGGCCACCATCCCTCCCTAAATCAGGCAATTAATTCCACAATATGCCCAGCCAGTAGCTAAGGCCAGGACTCAGGCTGCTACCCGGCCGGGCTGTACTTTATGCTGTCATCTTTCCTTTCATGCACCTAACCGCCTGCAGGTCTCAGGCAATTTTCTCCTACGGTGTCAGCTGTGTCTACCTTCAGGTTGTGACATTCACTTACTAAGTCCTGAAGTATTTCATATTGATTTTCTTGGTCTTCCTTTCTCAGGTCAGTATAGATGTTCTTTCGGTCTCCTGTGAGTGTCCTAATCATCCAAGGGCACTCTCCCCATTGTTCTTATTAGTTTGCTACGGAGGCTTAGAGAGGGTGGCCCTGGGGAGTTCCCTGAGCCACTGTGTCCCCAGGCCGTCATTCCTTTGCTCTCTGTGGTCTCCCTATTTTCCTCTGTGGAATCACCCTGGCTCCATCACTGTCTCTGATCTAGCAATAACTAAAATGTCCTACTCATCCCTGATTGCAGCTTTTTGTGCTGTTAGGTCTGGGGATAGCCTTTTTTCCTTTCAAATACATTTTGAGATCTCTGGCCTTTGGGGTCTCTGACTTTTCTCCAAAGGCAAGCCTTTTCTCCCTGCAGGTTAATCAGTATGTCTTTTCATATCATACATCTATTTTCCTTCTCCTTTCCCACAGCTAGTGTTTTGACTGAAGGGCTAAAACTTGTTTCTTAAATGGATCCAGTTCTCCCTTGAGACACTGAGTAAATCTGATTTATAGAGGCATCAAGTTCCTGCTAAAGTCTTTTTAATTCCCTTCTAAGACTCGGGGTATGAAATAAATTTCGTAGACTTTTTTTCTGATTTTCATTCTAAGACGACGACTTATTTCCTCTGTGATCAACCACTCCACCTCTCTTGTGCTAGCCCCCTAGTTCCTCTGTATTTGTTCATTGATAGAATCTTCCCTTTCTTGTCTTAGAGCTGCAGGACCTGAAATAGAAAGGCAGCCTATAATTTGAGGCAGCTGCTGGTGGCTCCATGATGCCTAGCACTAAGGGTTTAAAGATCAGATTCCCATGATAACATTCAGTGGCTTGTGGGGGAACTTAAGTGCTTTTTGCATTTTACAGGAGTTCTGGCTAAGACACATTTAAAGGAAAGAAAACATGCCCTAGCTGCAAACATCATTCCATACGCCTCTCACTAAAATGCCTGTATATCAAAACTTCACCTTTTTGGAGGTGAGCCTTCCCTGAAATAACGAGACTCTCTCCCAGGGTTATGCTTGCTCCACCGAGCCTGTAGTACACTGAGCCGTGTCCAACTGCTGTTCCGACAGGGACCAAAGGTTCATATTGCACTCCTGCTGGCCAGCATGGGGCTTGCTACTTCCAGCACTGGCCCTTGAAGCTCACAAGGTTTTCTCCTTACACTGGGTGTTGGGACTGCAAACCACAAGCCTCCTTTTCTCTGAGTTTTGACCAGTGGAGGTCAGATACATGAAACCAAATTAGGAACAAACTGCTCAGCTCTGGGTCCAGGTGGCAATTCTTAATTGACATGCCATTTCCTGTTTGACATGGTACAGACGCGAACCTTTGTAGCTAACCACAGTGAGAGAGAAGAGCAGCTCCTGGTATCTGGAAGCCTGCCTGACAACTACTGAGTGGTCTTGGGGTTCCCCTGCTGAACATGAGCAATGGTACAGAACGTCAGCACTGGGCGAGGCCACTCTGTCGTCATGATGCAGCAAGAGAAAAGCCATGTCTGATTCCCTGCCACAAAATATGATCATGTTGCCTGAACCAGAAAATATGACCCATCCCCTCTCCTGGCTAATATGAATGACTATTGTTCTTTACCAGATATAGCTTAGCCTTGATCCAGCTTCTGTCCTTCCACTAAGATTTATTAAAATACCCAAAGATAGATGACCTCACCCCTGCTTTCTACAGCAGCCAATTCAGACCAAAAGTCTGTTTTCTTCATCCCTCCACCAAATCATTGAATACAAGGCAAATCCTGTAAGTTCTTTACAACCCCCTTTTAATAAGATGTACCACAATGCCCCAAAGTGTGCCTTTCTCCCCACCTTGCAACAAGCAATAAACTCAACTTATTTAACTACAGATGTGTTCCTGGTGGTCTTTGGTTGGAGAATATTGACACCAGGAATAGTTTACCTCGGGGCAAAGACACTTTATTCTTCAGCTTTTAAGTTAAAAAACAAAGCCCCTTTCTCTGATGTGCTACAGTATGGATTTACTCACCAGTGTGGACAGACAGAGCATGAGATTGGAAGTAGATATGCTCTGAAGACCAGAGGAACTGGGCTGGAGCCTGGGGAAAGGAAGAGAAAGTTTGGGTAGAAAAATAAACTAGGCACTGTATTCTGACCTTTCTCCCCTAGTCCTTCAACAGTTAGCAAGGATCAAGGTATGGGCTCAAGGAAAATACAACCTCAGCATTTGGGGGATCCAGGAGTAAATGATCATTGGCACCCTGCTGCCCATGGGGCCCTTCATAACTGGCAGCTCCATCTGTATGATGCACAGAGAAGTAGAGATTCAGTGCATGTAGTCATGTGAAGACTCTTGGCCCCTTCCATGTCATAGAGATCCAGTGATTTCCTGTCTCTAATGGGGCATGGAGATTAGCCAAGGGAGAGAACAAGCATGTTTGTTTAAGGGGACCCCAGTAAGGAATGGGACACATACTCTGGTAGGGCCAAGGACTACTGGGTAACCATCTTGAAGAATAACTACCAGGTCACTGAGGTGAAGGCAGAATCTCGCCAACAATGTCAACAACAGCCTAGTAGCCAAGGCCATCTACATGGCAACAACCAGGACTGAGAGAGTAGGGAGACACACAGCCCTTTCCTCGCTGTGATTACAGAAGTTCCCCAGGGCATTTGAGTCAGTCCAGGAGGTAGGTCACTGCTACCGCAGATGGAGTGAAAACAGAATGGACAAACACAGCCTGGACTATGATATTGGGTGCATTTGCCTATCAAAGTGAGAATTCATACCATCACACTAGTGTAGCTCTACTGAAGAAATGAAGTTCCTGCTTCCCACCTGGCCGAGGTGACAAGTCTAGGGTTAGAGAAGAAAGCCGGAGTGGGGCTTATTCTAGTAGGGAACCCCATGAGTCTGATAACTTGGGGAGGAGAGAGAGCTCTACCAGGGGCTTGCAGTTCTAAGAGGTAGGGAGGGACAGAGGGACAGAGGGAGAGAAGAGAAAGAGAGTAGAGTACAAGACAGGAGTGACTCCTTCCCAGAGAAAATGTTGGTGGAACGTCCTCTCTGTGTATAAGCTGAAGTAGAACATGGGTTAGTGGAGGGGGGTTGGAAGAAGAGTTCCTCCTTTAAAAACGATTTGTTTCCTGGTCACACATCTTTGGGGAAAGTCTTTGCCTGAACTTTCAACTCTAAAGACAGGGATTGGGTTATGGGAAGGAAGATGATTTGTGCCACTTAAGCTAGAGAAGTTCATAGAAAGCATGAATCTGAAGAGATGATTCAAACATTTTCCCCTACTTTCTTTTGAAAAGTCTGTTACTTTAAAATACATAAATATATTCTCATAAAAATATAAGAACCAAACTTTTAGTCCCATTTACTGTCAGCTACATGTTAGTCCCTGTGGTAGGCTCCATTACTCACTGTGGTGTGTTGTTCCGGACTTTATTCTGTATGTTTATGTTCCTCTATATTGACAAGGAGCATGTACTTTCTGTGTCATGCCATTACTTTCTGCACATACTTCCTCCACCCAAGCCTCCCAAATTGGGATTTTACTACACATATTATTTGCAACCTGATTTCCCTGGAATAATATATTCTGAACATTTCCCTTAGTCATTAAATGTTTAAAAATTATTTAAAATTTTTAAAAGATTTATTTATTTATTTTAGGGAGAGGGAGAGATATAGAGGGAGGGACAGAGGGAGAGAGAGAATCTCCAGCTGACTCCCCCTGAGCACAGAACCCACGCAGGGCTTGATCCCACAACCCTGAGATCATGTCTGGAGCTGAAATCGAGAGCCAGACACCTAAGTTACTGAGTCACCCAGGCACCCCCTAATGTATCACTTTTGAATATGTCTAATGAATTCCTGTTTTTTTTTTTTAAAGATTTTATTTATTTGACAGAGAGAAACACAGCCAGTGAGGGAACACAAGCAGGGGGAGTGAGAGAGGGAGAAGCAGGCTTCCTGCCGAGCAGGGAGCCCGATGTAGGACTCGATCCGGGTCTTCAGGATCATGACCTGAGCCGAAGGCAGTTGCCCAACCAACTGAGCCACCCAGGCACCCCGTGAATTCCTGTTTTAAAGAATTAGAGCTCTTCTACCACCCATGCTTCTTTTGTCCCTCTTTTCATTCCATGAATATAACCATACTCTTGGATTAAATACATTGAATGTTCTCCTTATTATGAAAATGTATTGTTCACTGATGAACCAAGGTGTATGCTATGATTACATTTCCTTCCCCCTTTTTGTTTTTAAGATTTTATTTATTTTGAGAGAGAGAGAGAGAGAGAGAGAGAGAGAGCATGAGCAAGGGGGAGAGGCAGAGGGAGAGGGAGAAGCAGATTCCCCACTAAGCAGGGACCTAGATGTGGGGTTTGATCCCAGGACCCCAGTATCATGACCTGAGTTGAAGGCAGACACTTAACTGACTGAGCCACCCACATGCCCCTTGTTTTGATCTGTAAATCAATGTATTTTGTTTTTTGTTTATTGCTTATACTACCTCTCTTTCCTTTGAGTTTCTTTCTTCTGTTTGTATTTCTTCTCTTTGTCTTTCATGTTAGGCTTTCCTCAAGTATCTGAGGATGTTTTGATGATTTCATATGTGGGACAAAGGTCCTAAAAAGTTGATTTAAAGCTGTGTTTATGTGTACATGTCATTTGATAGACTTCATGTAGAATGATTGGTCATCTCTTTGGGAAACCCAGATACTCAGCACTTATGGATCATTTTTATGGGTCATACAGCATATCAGAATAGTCATCCTAAAATATGACACTTTGGTATGAGGATTATTTTGGGCTGAATGCAATTGGAAAGAAGCAGATACAAGGAAAACCCTGTCCTCCCCTTATTTGCCTAAGATCTGGCCATTAATTTGTAAAGGTGTCTCTTTTTCCTATATCAGGAAGGGAAGAACTCTTAATTAGCAGGAGAGAACTCTAGATTCTTATTAACCCAGAGACAGGTACCAAGAAGAATCTACATAATAAATAATTAAGTAACTCTTCCATTAGTTTCCCTCATTTTAAAAAGATTTATTTTATTTTGTTTATTGAATTTAAAAAAATATTTTATTTATTTATTTGTCAGAGAAAGAGAGCAAACAAACAGGGTGAATGGCAGGCAGAGGGTGAAGCAGGTTCCCCGCTGAGCAAGAAGCATGATCGGAACAACCCTGGGATATGACTTGAGCTGATGGCTGATGCTTAACTCACTGAGCTACCCAGGTGCCCCTATTTTATTTATTTTAGAGAGAGAGAGAGAGACAGACAGACAGACAGCACATATGAGGGGCAAAGGGAGAGGAGCCCAAGCTGACTCCGCACCAAGCATGGGGCATGAGGTGGAGCTCAATCTCATGACCCTGAGATCATGACCTGAGCCCAAATCAAGAGTCAGACACTCAACCGACTGAATCACTGAGATGCCCCAAGTTTCTTCCATTTATTTACATTCCCATAGTCGGCTATCTGTAAAGGCTTAAACCTCTTTTCCTATGTCCTGTCACTTCCCCAAAAATTTATTGTTGTTTATTAAGATATTACATAACGTTAGCTCAAGTTCTAACCACCCCTTTTGATCATCACTGAGTGCTCTCATGTATGCACAATACACATGTTAATAAATTCTGTTTTTTTCTTGTTAATATGCCTTCTTGTTACTTTATTTCACAAACCCAGCTATGGAATTTAAAAAAGTAAAATAATTTTTTTCCTCCTTTATAGTCATTTTTCTGGGACCATTTGCTTTCTTTAGAGAAGGATCTACCAAAATCCTTCTGCTTGGCTGCCCTCTGATTAGCTGAGGAGTTTTGAAGCTGATTCAGGGCCTGGTGGTCTTCTGGTTCAGGAGGCAGATTTCCATTTATCTGTTTAGCCTCATTTTCAGTAGCTGCTTCTGCTCTGCCTTGTGCACTGGGGTTTGGAGACACTCTAGTTTAATTCACTCACCAGAACAAAGCTCTAGTGTCTTACAATGGAAGACAGAAGGTAGAAGGTATATGGTCTGGCTGGTGGGCAGGAAGGGAGCCGGAGTTCGAACTTCTGCTGATTACCTTTTTTTAAAATTTTTTTTTTTAGGATTTTATTTATTTATTTGAGGGAGAGGGAGACACAGACTCCCTGCTGAGCAGAGAGCCCAACGTGGGACTCGATCTTAGGACCCTGAGACCATGACCTGTGTTGAAGGCAGTTGCTTAGCTGACTGAGCCACCCAGGTGCCCCCCCTCTTTTAAAGTACGTTTTTATTTTAAGTGATCTCTACACCCAACATGGGGCTCGAACTCGAACTCATAACCCTGAGATCAAGAGCCATATGCTCCACCTCCTGAGCCAAGCAGAGCCCCCTGCTGATGACTTTCAATGCTTTTCCCTCCCTTCTGCCCTTTCAGCCCCCTGCCTTGTTTCCACCTTCTGTGGCTATTAGTCTCCTGTTTGTGAGTCTTCTGAGGGTCTGCAGTATGAGCATGTTTCATTGCTCTCTGATACAATCTTCACTTGGGACTTTTCTTCTTCATTAATTCCTTGATTCACATTACAGCTTCTAAATTTTGTGGATATTCCTTGTCTGCTCTTCCCTCATTTTCTTTGTCTCTTTTTCTCATGGACTTATGGACTTATTGTAGTGTGCCTTTAGAATAGAATAAAGAGAATAGCTTGTATTTTTAGCATTAAGTTAAACAGAAGACACCTAATCTTATAAACAAAAATACTGCTGTCCAAATGTGCTTTGGCTCTGCTCAACATCTACTCAAGGTTCTACGGTTACTGGCAGAACTAGAATAGAACTCTAAAAATTTTGAGTTAATTTCTGAGGTGAGATTTACTGATAAGTGTGGGTTCAGCCAGTCATCTTTTAGAGTTGAAAGCAAGAGCCTGAATCCTCCTTCTTCTCTTTTAAATGTTAAAGCTAATGTCTGCTTTAGGGACTAGTTTCAACTAAACACCTTCCTTTCTTTCTTTTTCTTTCTTTCTTTCTTTCTTTCTTTCTTTCTTTCTTTCTTTCTTTCTTTCTTTCTTTCTTTTTTTTAAAGATTTTATTTATTCATTTGAGAGAGAAAGAATGAGTGAGCAAGCAAGAGAGCACAAGTGGCCAAGGGAGAGGGAGAAACAGATTCCGGGCCGAGCAGAGAGCCCGATGTGGGGCTCGATCCCAGGACCCTGGAATCATGACCTGAGACCAAGGCAGATGCTTAACTGACCACCAGGCGCCCCTCCATCTAAACTCCTTAGGCCCATAGGGTCAGGAGAGGGTCTCACTGGGACATCTAGAAACTTGTGGTAGCATCAGGAGAAGACCCTCATCTTCTAAGATTCCTTATATGCAAATGTGTCTGGATGAACTGGAAAAGGCATCCTTCCTGTCAGCACTCCACCCCCTGCAGAACAATATAGCTTGAGACATCGTGGGCTGCAGTTTTAGCAAAAGTGCTTTGAAGGGAGGGAAGACAGGAGGAAGGGGGCTGGCATGCTCCAGGAAATTAAAGAATGTCTGAACAGTGAAGCGACAAGATGGTAATCACCACTAGGCTGGCTAATTGAGACTTGGCTTACTGGGATGACAGCAGAGGAAGAGCAGCAGTCTGGTTTCAGAACCAAGATTAACACGAGGAAAAAAAGATCTAATTGGGAGCTGCATGAACTTTTTGAAGAGGCAGATAACGGCTGAGAGGCAGGGTGACTCTGTTCATATAAGAAGGAAATAGAAGATTTATCCATTGTGGATTTTCTGTGCTTGGGCTGATTTAGTATCCAAAGACCTCCTCTGACCTGTCTTCTCTTTCCTCCCTCTCAGGGTAATTTTGCAACTGGAAGGGGAATGTGTTGAAAGAAGCTTCTGGGCTGAAAAGGGATGATAAGATGGTGGTGCCAGAGAGATGGCTGGGAGTTGCTGCCAGATGCCGACAACAGAGCCTTACAGCTGTTCGTGGCTCTCCGGGACCCAGGAGTGGACGTCCCGGGGGCTGCAGAGGTTGGCAGCCTGCAGTTGTAACTGCCAGGGTCAGGGTGTCTCACGCAAGGTCACGGGGACTTTCTCAAAGCTACTTTGCAGGGGCTCCTTGTGGACAGGCAGGGGGCTTACAGGCGGGAGAAAGCCACGGAGACAAAAGCATTTAGAACAGCAAAGGACCTTACTTGCAAAGAGATTATGCAAGGGAGTCCAGGCCTTTAAAGACGGCTTTCCAAACAAAATCTGTAACTGTTATTTAAAGGAAAGAAATGAAAGTTACTAAGACGACTGTGGTATGTTGATCATGGAAAAACAACAGTTTTCTCACTTGATTGTCATATATTCAGAGGTGATCCTGCCCTTGGTCTTGGCCAAAAGGCTGAGAAGCGGTCAAAGGTGCTCCTATATCTCTGGGCAGCAAGACTTCTGAAGTCAGGAATAAAGTTTCTGTTGTTTTTAAGGAGTAGTGACCTAATGGCTCAAAGTCCCATTTATTTTGAGCATCAGAGTGAGACCGGGTAATCCTGCTTGTTTTCTTGTTATTGTTCTCAGGTGCAAAGTGTTGGGCTTGGTTTGCAGGTGCAAAGTGTTGGGCTTGGTTTGCAGGAACTCATAAAAAAGGCACAACAAGGTAGCAGTTTTGCTTTCAAGTACCCTCCTCGTCCTTCTCCAAAGGTGCCTGTTTGGTCACTTCTGTGGGCTTAGAACTTTTATGATTTCCATAACTAATTTGATATTTTATTTGGCTGGTTTTCGGAGTATAACAGGGAATGCTGCTTAATGCACAAATACCTCCTTTTGATGTGGTTAATAAAACTAGAGCCATAGGATTCTAAGGCTTGGGAGTTAGTTTCTATCTGAAAGTTCTAAAAAGGCTTCAGGGCAGAGTTTTTATCCTTTTCATGTGTGAGAAGTATGTTTATTCCCTTATTAGTTTGTTGACTGAGACCAGGTACAAACTGTCAGGTGTTGCTTGTAGTACCTGTAAACTGTAGGGGCTTGTCCGCTTTCTCACTGTTTCCAGCTAGGATTTTCCATTCTGTACCCTCAATAAAGTTAGGGTATCACGAGTCACAAAACAGGTGCCAACCAAATTTAATAGAAAATTTATAGACATCATTGTCAACTATGATGTATGATTTCTACTCTCTAGTCCAAGTCAATTATTACACCCAATTAAGTGAAATTTATTTTTTCCATCACATTTTAACATGGGAAAGATTATAAATTTGATTTTTTCAATTATATTCTGGCAGAAGGGAGGACATATTCTTACTAAATCTATGTAAATAACATGATTTCAGAAAGTAAAAAGATTTAGTGAAGTACTTTGCATAATATTTAATCATGGTTATCCCTATTTTGACTTATTTTATGAAAAAGGCCAATCAGTTTATGTCACTTTTTCCAGAATCATAGATCTTAGATTGTTCTGATGATTTATTGGGTTATAATTTTAAGATCTTTCATAGATTTTTTTCTGAATTTTGAGTTTGATTGAAACAAGATACCATTTTAAGAGTACTTCATTCTAATATGTTTATATGTATAGCCTATTAAATTGAGGTAGAGAGACAGATCAAGAAGTTTTTCTCATGTTAAAATTACATCATTAATCACACCTGAGTCAGTTTCATTTGTTCCTAGGCAATTCTTGTTTTGCTGATCTTAGGTTAGTTAGCAGCCTACTTTCATGAATTTGTCTGCTACTGAATTAAAAGTCCTGGAATTACTAACTTAGACATTGGTACAGACTGACGGATGTCTGTTAGCGATGACAGTGTCAGTTTCCCCTGGCAGGCCTATGCCCAACTGTCTATTACTTTAATATAACTGGTAAAGAGAGCATAGAATTTATTGAGGCTTTTTTGATATTTCTTCCAGAAAACTCAGATTTCAGATCTGAATTTTGTAGCAGAAACCATTAGGTAACTTTGAGGGAAACACAAAAAATACCTGTGATGATATCAGATGAATTAATTTGAATTAATTTATTATGATGAATAATGTCACAAAGGATTATGAACGCCTCTCTTGATGTATAATGTATTATGGAATATATAAAGAGTTACTTGTGATTACCTCTAGGTTAAAAGTATATTGTGGACACTGACAAATTTTCAGGACATTTGAAGTCATATTGTAATGTGAGTGTTATCATCTTTCTTTTAAAGATTTTATTTATTTATTTGAGAGAGAGAGAGAGTGCGAACACAAACAGGGAGGAGCAGCAGGAGAGGGAGAAGCAGGCTCCCTAATGAGCAGAAATCAACCCCAGGACCCCAGCTGAAAGCAGACACTTAACTGATTGAGCCACCCAGGTGCCCCTGTTATCATTTTTCTAATTAGCAAGGATATTTAAGCATAAAACAATTTTAATTAAAAAAATTTCAGTTGGGAGTTATTATGCCAGTCTTTGTACATAACTATCAATATATTTCTATCTAGTCTGAAAGATAACTCAATTCAAAACATATTCATGTTAATAACACTTTACTTGTATATAATTAACTTAGGTTGAACTTCCCTTTTGATATTCTAGCATATTCTCTATTGTGGGCTTTGATAAATAGTGTGGGTTAAGTAAAAATGTGGAGACTTTCCAACATATCCAGTTATTTCCAATAATTCTTCTTTTAAAAGGTATGCATGTGTGTGTGTGTGTGTGTGTGTGTGTGGCAAATCTTTGATATTATCCAGTCTGGAAAATCTCAAAGATTAGGTTATAAAGGGTGAATTACTTTGAATGTGGGGCCTAAATTGGGAAAGACAATATCCGAAGTATTTGTCAGAGGAACTAGAGTATGAGCTTAAGCCATAGGTGCCTAAAGGCAAGAAATGATTTGTTTCAGACAAGAGAGAAAATAACCTTAGCAGCCTGTAACTATAATTATTAGAAATTGTAGCTTTTTCAAAGGTGGGCTTTTCTTAAAATTGATTCAAGAGTAATGGAAGTACAGAGAGTTAAAAGGCCGCTGAGTATAAAGAAGGTACAGAATGATTTTTATTACTTTTCATGAAGAGCAAACTGTTGCTGAAAGATCAATTTGTCATTTTCATTGGAAGGACTCTAAATTCTAGTTTTACTCTTTTTATATAGCACCCATGTAGCATTTTTCTTTAAAGAATTCATAGCCTCTTATCTGTCTCTGGGTTCTACAAGCTAGAGCCCACGGGTCAAATCTGGCTGCATGTTTTTGTTTATTTGTTGTCTGTGACTGCTTTGGGACTAAAACAGAGGAATTGAATAGTTGCAGTAGAGACCTGTGGCTCACAAAACTGAAAGTATTTACTGTCTGGTCCTTTATCCAACCAGGTTCCCTATCCCTGAATTCTACTTTATAAAAATGAGTTCCTCAAAGTTAAGTCGATTTTATTAAACATTTTAATACTTCCTAGATACTTCTTTCAAACTCATTATTTGCAGATGTAAGACCAAGAAAAATACAATTCATTTCCCTCTGACCTACAACTCATTGTATAGCCTTACATTTTTTATTTTTACTATTTCTTTTCACATTCTTGCATCATCAAATTTTAAGACAAAATTAATCTTTTTCCTATATAAACCAACAGGAAAATCACATCCATTATTTCATAAATATTTTCATATTCTTTTGTAATGATTTTACCTTGTATAGTTTCATTCTCTTTCTTTAATTGCTTTCAACCTTTAACCCACATAATTGACTTCCCGCCACAGTTGCGTGGACTTGTGGGAAACGCGTCGCTGAGAACCGTTTGTCAATACAAGCTCCTTACAGACCGACAGAGCTCCGGTTTGGATGACTGTGTCTCATATGCACACATAGTATGCTTTTGCCTTGGTCACCTACATCCCTTTCATCCTTCTTGAGGTAAGAAAAAGAAACGCGTTTGCATATATGCTTCCCGGTATCTGCACAGCCGTGTCCCCCTCTTAACCCATAGCTCCCCTCTAATGTATAAAAAGACGCATGTATATAATCTATACTTGGTATCTTTGCATTCTCTTTATTTCTCTGAATTTAAATTTTGAAAAGATTGTTCAAGTAACCAAAAAATTCTCAATTTAACATGAGTCAAATTTCTCATCGTTAACTGAGGATTTTGGAAATTACGTTTATGCAATACAGTAAAACACAGTTCCTGTTGGAGAGAGGTGGCATTTTAATTTTTGGTACAGATTCATAAGAATTTAACCCTTTTAAATAAAGACATGGCTTATTCTAATTTAATTTAAAATTTATGATTTTTATTTTCTGTAATTCTAAATATTTTGTGGACATGAGATTTACTTGACCCATAAATTTAGAGAATTTGGATAGCTTAAAATGGTTAGATTTTCTTTTCTTTTCTTTCTTTCTTTTTTTTTTAAGGTTTTATTTATTTATTTGACAGAGAGAAACACAGCTAAAGAGGGAACAAAAGCAGGGGGAGTAGGGAGGGAGAAGCAGGCTTCCGAGTCTGGATCCTGGGACTCTGGGATCATGATCTGAGCCAGAGGCAGATGCTTAACGACTGAGCCCCAAATGATTGGGTTTTCATGGGAAAATAAAACCCAGTTTTTTTTATAAAGTAGATTTTTATGTTAACATTTTTCATGCTGGGAAAAGTTTATTTTGTCAAGGATTCATCTCAATTAGTAATATTGTCTGAACTTCATTTTATCTTTCTATACAAATTTAAAAACTCTTTTTGCTTAAAAGTACGGAAGTTCTTGGGGTGCCTGGGTGGCTCAGTCATTAAGCATCTGCCTTTGGCTCAGGTCATGATCCCAGAGTCCTGGGATTGAGCCTCCCATGGGGCTCCCTGCTCAGCGGGAAGCCTGCTTCTCCCTCTATCACTCCCCCTGCTGGTGTTCTTTCTCTAGCTGTGTTTCTCTCTGTCAAATAAATAAATAAAATTCTTAAAAAAAAAAAAAACAAAACTGAAGTTTTCTTAGAATTATTTTTCCTTAACAACTTGTATTTATTTGCATCATATCTTGGAACTTAGAAACCAAGTGCAATAATTTAATTTCAACTTCCCTGCCTTCCCCCACCACTTTTTCCCCCCTGAGATTCTGTTTTGGTGACTGTCTGAAGCTTTCTCAAAGGACTAGCTTATTTAAAGCACTAGAAGCTCAAGTAATTGTTTATTTTCTGGAAATTCTTGATTTCTTTTACTTTAAATGTATGTATGCTTATTACTTCTTATACGCTAATCAAAACAGGAGGGCTGATGAATCTTAAAGAGTTTATAACCTAATTTGTTAATTTTTACTGGAGGTAGGCAAGATATACCCTTATGTTCGCTCAGGAAACTCTTCCCACTTGTACAATTGAAGAATCTTACCAACTTCTGGGCAAGCTAGAGTTTATAGCTGAATTTTTCTTTATTTTAGAAACAAGATCAGTAGTAGCCTAATAGTAGGTCCCATTGCCTGTGTCATTCACCGCCCTTCATCTAATCACGTAGACATTAGTCATCTCACATCATTTTGAGAAGAGGAGTGAGTACAGTACAATAAGATATTTTGAGAGACCATGTAACTTTTGTTATAATATATTGTTATAATTGCCCTATTTTGTTTAAAATTTTTTATTATTTTCATCTCTTACTATGCCTAATTCACAGATTAAACTTTATCTTAGGCATTTACATGTAAGAAAAAATGTAGTATGTAAAAGGTTCAGTACTGAGTTTTCAGATAACCACTGGGAGTCTTGGAATGTATCCCCCATGGGTAAGGGAGGCTACTGTACTGAGAACCCTTCTCTTTTCTCTAGAGGTCATAAAGCACCAGCCAAGTCAGCAGTGATCCTGCTTTGCCCATTCCAGCTCACATTCTGGCTGATTCACACAGTTGTTTTCAAAATTGTACAAACTACACAAAGCTCTTTCAGAGGTCAGAGCTATCTGTTTTCAAAGCCACACAAAACCAGTTTCATTATCTAAATCTTTGTGTGCATTTTCTTTCTGATGGGGTTAGATCTGGTTGAATTATATATCCTATAAGTGTGTACATATTACAGATTTTTATGTCCAATGAGCACAAGCACTGTTACTAAACACGGATATAGAAAGAGCTAAGGGGTGTCTGGGTGGCTCAGTGGTTAAGTGTCAGCCTTTGGGTTAGGTCATGATCCCGGAGTCCTAAGATCAAGCCCAGCCTTGGGCTCTCTGCTTGACGGGAGGCCTGCTTCTCCCTCTCTCACTCCACCTGCTTGTGTTCCCTCTCTAGCTGTGGTTCTGTCAAATAAATAAATAAAATATTAAAAAAATAAAGCACTACAATTATTCATAAACTATTTATTTATTTGTATAAAGAGAGTGTTTATCGTGCCTAGTTTCTGTAAGGCAAGGAAATACAACCATGAACGTTTTATAAGCCATTCAAAAAAACTAATTCCTCTACTTTTGTGAAGCAGGGAAAAGACAATATTCATTTGCACACACAAAACGAGAGAACTAGCAGCCCCCATTCTATAACTGCAGCATGAGTCTGCAGAACTCACTGGTAGGCGGAGGCTGGGTAAAAAGATGATCAGGAATACACAAAGGATCTCAAAGTCGCACTGGTCATCTGTTCCTCAATTCATAGGCTGCTCTTCATTCTAGTGGGAATAACACTGTTTTTCTCCTTACGTGATTTTAACTCATAATGGTGCAGATCAGACAAAATACAGAGAGATAGCCAGGAGATGTCAGAATCCTCAAGACAAGCAAATAAATATGAAGAGACAAGATTTCTCTTCATCATCTTTTGTTGAACAGAAATCAGATTCTCTGTCATCTTGCGCTCAAATAGACCAGATTGTTGGACCATATAATCAAAGCCAGGTTTCTGATGAAAGTCAGAAAAAATGGTGGCCCGTGCAAGCTCACCCAAAAACAAAACATCAAAAAAGAAGCAGAAAAAGAGAAACAGTGAGTGAAACTGAAAGCAGTATTGTGACACAGGGTTCTCCCGGGAGCTGGGAAAGACTTGCCTTGACATACGTGTCTCACATGTGCCATGCCTGTCCAAGTATAGTTTAGTTGGTGCTCATGAGTGATACCCCGGGATATCTCAGTGAAGCTTCCAGGTCACTTGTACACTGTGTTTTCTTTTCATAGTGTTTTAAATTTCACTTGTGTTATCCATAGCCAGGCTTTTAAGATCCCAACCTAATGTATTCCTGCCATAGGAAATAGTTTTCAACTCATTACTTCCGGACATTTGCCAGAAAATATTTTCCAACCTGAGAATCGGATGAAGAACTATTAAAAGGGATTCATCAGCACAGGGATAGATCACATATTGCTATGAACTAAGTAAATAACAGGCTTCACACATGAATTAAATAATTTTCTATAAGCATTTTATGTTGCTATGAGGAACAGAATACAAATTAACTTAGAAATTACTGAATTCATAGTCTTTTTTTTGGATATCATATATTCACCACTCAGATACTAAATCCAGAAACTAAAAGTTGATATCACTTAGCAGGAGTGACTGGGGCAAATAATGCTCTGAACATCTTTTACATGAAGGTTTTCATTCATGCATTGAGAAAAATTAATCGGGGGTCAGGAGGCTATCATAAATTAAACTATATTTCTTCCTTGTCACAGTAAAGGTAGGAACAGCTTGCTGAGGGTGGTTCCCACGGAAAGTATGGGAGCAGGGGGCGGAGACTTGATTTTCCCAGGTGAGATTTCTTATGAAGAGAAGTAGGAACCTAGAGTAGAAAAGTGGTGTCCCTCATTCTTAGTCTTTGAAATTGAAGATGTGGAAGCTGGCTTCAGTTCCATATTCCTGGGGGTTGCTCTGTCCTGAGAGAAGCTGTAAGCTGAAAGTCTTGTCTCTAGAACTCAACCCTGGTGGGATGTAAAGATGCCTTGACTGGGTTTGGGTAGGATTTGCTTTTCTTTAAGGATCTGCTGTGAAAGGGCTCTGTCACCACACAGGGAATACAGTGACAGTGTTTTGAAACCCCTAGTTTAAGGAAGGGGAATAGAAAACAAAGAAGAGTAGGAAAAACTCATCAAGAAATGACAGCTTGAGAAGATGAGGCAAAATTAATTGTGCTGAATAAATGAGAGCACAGACTACTAACTTCGGAAGATTTGTGCTAATGTTCATCTGAAGGAAAGTAAAATACCCAGGGGGAGATTTGCAAATAGCAACACTTGCAGACAGTCTTCCTTTCATAATTTATTTTCATAGCCCTTTTAAGGAATTCTGTATTTATGTTTATAATTCACTCAGAGCCTAAAAGATCTTTATTCCTATTGCATCATCCTAATTTACTTTGCAGCTTGGACTTTTCCTGTTCTTCTCTCGCTAGCCCTCTTTTTATTAATTTATCTTTATTATTATTTTTAATATGAAGCCAATTTTATTTTTTTAATTTAAATTTTATTTTATTTTTTCAGTGTTCCAAGATTCATTGTTTATGCCCCACACCAAGTGCTCCCTGCAATATATGCCCTCCTTAATACCAACCATCTGGCTCACCCAACCCCCGAACCCCCTCTCTTCCAAAACCCATAGTTTGTTTTTCAGAGTCCACAGTCTCTCATGCTTCATCTTCCTCTTTGATTTATGCCAGTTCACTTTTCCTTTCCTTCTCCTAATGTCCTTCATGTTATTCCCTATGCTCCACAAGTAAGTGAAACCATATGATACTTGACTTTCTCTGCTTGGCTTATTTCACTCAGCACAATCTCCTCCAGTCGCATCCATGTTGCTGCAAAAGTTGGGTATTCATCTTTTCTGATGGAGGTGTAATATTCCATGAACCATATCTTCTTTATCCATCTGTCTGTTGAAGGGCATCTTGGCTCTTTCCACAGTTTGGCAATTGTGGCCATTGCTGCTTTGATGGTACATTACTAGCCCTCTTTTTAGAGTCAAATACACACTCTTGGAGAATTCCTTGTGCTCTCAGCATGTTTTGCTTTCTGAGTTTTCTACCAGACTTTTTCTATAATGCATTATATAGATCAATGCTTCCTGAATTATCCAAGTTGAAGTTGAATTCATGAAGATACTCAACTCCTTTTATCTAAGGGAAGGAGGAAATTTTTCTGAAATCTTAACTTACTGTGTGTACCCAGTGGGGGGAAATGTTCTTTACATTTGGAGAGTTTTGAAATCCAGAGAAAGAATATTTGAATTGTGCACAATTGGTTCAAATTAAACTGGGAACTAGTATGTAAACATTTAAATGTAGGCAATATTAAAGTTAATGAAACAGTTGATTGCCATGTAGTATCTCTTTTAAAAAACTATTAAAAACTTAATTTGTCTGACAGTTTGATGTTGTACTTAGCTTTCTTTGATTATATAAACTTTAGACATTTTAATTTGGACCACATGATTGTATAGACCTAATTTCCTCCTATTAGTATATTAGTAGAATGTTTTAATTTAATGTATAATTTAATCTAAATGGAAGTCTGTAAGCAAAGAAAAATAAGCCTTTATTGTTCGCTATTTAAAATTTGAAGAAGTTATTCTTCAGTTTCTTTTTCTGTGAGAAGGAAGGGTAGGAAATACTGAAGGGGGCTAGAGAGAGAAGTTGGTTTTCTTTCTTTAAAACCTTTTTATTTGTATTTATTTTATTTTTTAAAGCTTTTAAATAATTATATATTCACCAAAAAGTACAAACAAATGTACAGGGAAGTTCTGTGTACCCCTCTGCTAGCCTCTTCATGTTGCTAATATACTGTGACATTGGTATAATCTATAGAACTTATTCTGATTTCAGCAATTATATAAGTATCATTAGTGCATGCGTGCATATGTGTGGGTGTGTATATCTCTATAATTTTATCACATATGTATCTCCATGTAACCACGAGTAGAATCAAGATTCTTGATTCTCATCACTACAAGACTCTCTTGTGATATTCCTTTGTAAGTACCCTCATACCCCTCTCCTGAATCCCTAACCCCTATTCTCCATTGTTATAACTATGTTATTTCAGGAATGTGTAAATGTAATCATGCAGTCTGATTTTTTTCACTCATAATTTCCTTGACTTTCATCTAAGTTGCTATATCAGTAGTTGTTCCTTTTAAATGTTGAATACTGTTCCATTGTATATATGTACCATAGTTAACCATTCACCTGTTGAGGGGCATTTGGGTAGTTGGCAGGTTTTAGATATTACGAAGAAAGCTGTACAATTTCTTCATGAAAATAAGTTTTGATTCTGCTAGGGTACATACTCAAGAGTGCAATTTCTAAGTTGTAAATTCACTTTTAGCTTTTTTTTTTTTTTTTTTTTTGTGAGAGTATGAGCATGCGTGCCCAGGTACATGAGTGGAGGTTAGGAGGAGGGGCAGAGGGAGACAGAAAGAAAACTTTAAGCAGGCTCCATGCACAGAGGGGAGCTTGATGCAGGGCTTAATCACACGACCCTGAGATCGTGACCTGAGCTGAAACCACGAGTCAGGCACTTAACCCACTGGCCACCCAGGCACCCTAGTTCATTTCTAATTTTGAAAGGAAATTGCTTAACTGTTTTTCAGAGTGGCTATATCATTTTACATTCCTACCAGCAATGTATGAGTAATACAGTTTCTTCCTTCCATATTTGATATTACATTTTTTATTTTAATAATTCTGATGTATGCATAGTGATATGTCATTGTGGTTTTAATCTGCATTTCCCTAATGATGTTGATACATTTTTTTGTTTACTTTCTAATTGTTTTTTTTACTTTTGAGTTTTGAGATTTCTTTATGTATTATAGATATTAGTCCCTTGTTGGGTATGTTGTTTGCAAATATTGTTTTCCAGTCTGTAGCTAGTCTTTTTGTTCTTTTAGCAAGGTCTTTGCAGAGCCAAAGATTTTCATTTGCTTAAGTTCAATTTATCAATTGTTTCTTTTCTTGAACATTTATAAAGGGACTTTTTAAAAGAACCTCCAGAACAGTGTTTTGTGAATTTTTAGTTATTTTTTAACCTTTGATTTTGAAGTGATTATAGATTCATAAGTTGCAAAGATAATACACAGGTAACAATAACATGTACCCTTACCTACTTTCTGCCAGTGCTTATATCTTATATTGCTTTAGTACAATATTATAAATAGGAAATTATCATTGGTACAGGTGTGTGTGTGTGTGTGTGTGTGTGTATATGTGTATGTTTCTATGTCAGTTTATCACAGGTGTAGATTCATGTAACCACCAACTTACTGAAGGCAGAATGATCTCATCACTACAAATCTCTCCCTGGTGCTACCCCTTTATAGTCCTACCTTTCTCTTACCCCCTCTCCATCCCTAACCACTGGCAACCACTAATTTGTTCTCCATGCCTATAATTTTGTCATTTAAAGAGTGTTTTGTAATTGGAATTATATGATATACAAATTTTTGAAACTGGCATTTTTTCACTCAGCATAATGTCATTAAGATACATGTAAGTTGTTGTGTGTATCAAAAATTCTTCCCATTTTATTGCTCAGTAGTATTTCATGGTATGTATTAGTTTGTTCAATTATTCATCCTTTGTCAGACGTTTTGGCTCTTTCCAGTTTCTGGTTGATACAGATAAAACTGCTATGAACAATCATTGTATAGGGTTTTGTGGGGATGTAAGTTTTCATTCTATGAAGTAAATGCTTAAGTGTGTGATTGCTGATTGGTATGAGAAGTGTGTATTTAGTTTTTAAAGAAACTATCAGTCTCTCTTCCAGGATAACTGTAGTATCTTACCTTCTCACCAGCAGTGTGTAGGAGATCCACTTTCTCTTCATCCTTGTGAACATTTCATGTTGTTGCTGTTTTCCCCAAATAAAAGTCTCATTGAGATATAATTCACACATATAAAATTTATCCTTTTTTAAAAAGACTTTATTTATTTGACAGAGAGAAAGACAGTGAGAGAGGGAACACAAGCAGTGGGAATGAGAGAGGGAAAAGCAGGCTTCCTGCCGAGCAGGCAGCCAGATGTGAGGCTCGATCTCGGGACTCCAGGATCATGACCTGAGCTGAAGGCAGAGGCTTAACCACTGATCCACCCAGGCACCCCCAAATTTATTCTTTTAAAGTGTACAATTCAGTAGTTTTTAGGTGATTCACAGAGTTGTGCAACCATCGCCACTATTTAATTTTAGAACATTTTCATCGCTCAAAAGGAAACTCCTTCCTCATGAAGCTGTCACTTACCATCCCTTATTCCTCTCCCAACCTAGGACTATCACTCATCGTCTTTCTGTTTTTCGGATTTTCCTATTCTGAACATTTTATGTAAATGGAATTATACAACATGGTCCTTTGTGCCTTGTTTCTTGCAGTTGACTAATGTTTTCAAGGTTCATCAGTGCGGTAGCAGGTGTCAATACTTCATCCCTTAAAGTGGGTGACATTCCATCACATGGATGTACCACATATTGTTTATTTATTCATCTGTTGATACACACTTGGGTTGTTTCCACTTTTTTTGTAATCATGAACAATGCTGCTATGATAATTAGTATACAAGTTTTTGTGTGGTTATATGTTTTCATGATTCTTTGGCATATACCTAGACTGAAGTTGATGGGCCATATGGTGCCACTATGTTTAGTATTTTGAGGACATGTTTTCCAAAACAAGCCATTTTTTAGTGGCTACACCACTTGCACTTTTCCACCAATAATATATGAAGGTGTAGTTTTTTTTCACATCCTTGCAAACATTTGTTATTGTTTGTTTTTTTATTGTAGCAATCTAATAAGTGTGAAATGATATCTCATTGTGATTTTGATTTGATAACCCTAGTGACTAGTGACATTGAGCAGATTTTTCATGTCCATGTTGCCTATGTGTGTATCTTCTTTGAAGAAATGTTAGTTCAAATTTTTTGTACATTTTATAAATAGGTTATATATTGTATTGTTTTTAAGATTTTATTTATTTGACACAGAGAGAGAGAGATCACAGGTAGGTAGAGAAGGAGACAGAGAGAGGGAGAAGCAAGTCTCCCTGCTGAGCAGAGAGCCCGATTTGGGGCTTGATCCCAGGACCCTCAGATCATGACCTGAGCCGAAGGCAGAGGCTTAACACTCTGAGCCATTCAGGTGCCCCTATATGTTGTATGTTACATCGTATATTATTTTAGCATAATATCATAACTTTTAAATTACTGATTTTTAAGAGTTTTTAATATATTCGGAATGCAAGTTCCTTCTCAGATATATTACTTACACATTCTCCCTTTCTGTTGGTTGCCTTCTCTCAGAGTCTGCTCTATATATTGTACCGATGTCGATGTTGATAGTATCCTCCTAGGTCATAAAGATTTATTTCTATATTTTCTTTCAAGAGTTTTTTCAGCTTTAGCTCTTACATTTAGTCTGTCGCCCATTTTGAGTTAATTTTTAATGTCTGGTGTGAGATAGGGGTCCACTTTCATTCTTTTTTACGTGGATATCCAGGAGATTCAGAAATGACTACTCTTTCTTCATTGAATATTCTTGGCACCCTTGCCCAAAATCAATTCGTCTCTAATCTATGAATTTATTTCTGGACTCTCAGTTCCTTTTCATTGATCTACATCTCTGCTCTTATGCCAGTACCATACTGTCCTGATCACTGTAGCCGTATAGTAAGTTTTTAATTTCGGAAGTGTGAGTCTTCCAATTTTGTTCTTTTCTACGATAGGTACCTTGCATTTCTTTTTTTTTTTTAATTAAAATATAAGTGATTTTATTTTAATCAATTTATTTTTAATGAAGTTTTTAATTGAAATTCTAGTATTGTTAACAAACAGTGTTATATTAGTTTCAGGTATACAATATGGAGATTCAGCAGTTCTATAGATTACTCAGTGTTCATCATGACTAGTGTACTTTTTAATCCCTATCACCTATTTCACCTCTTCCTGCTCCCTCCAGCTCCCAACATAAATTCTACATATGAGTGAAATCAGATGGTGTTTGTCTTTTTCTGACTGACTTATTTTGCTTAGCATTATACTCTTTGCAGTTCTATATGATTATTATAATCAGCCTGTGAACTTTTGAAAAAAATTTAGCTGGGATTTTGATAAGATTGCCTTGAATCTTTAAATCAATTAATAATATTAAGTCTTCTAATC
Source organism: Spilogale gracilis (assembly GCA_004023965.1). Taxonomy (NCBI): domain Eukaryota; kingdom Metazoa; phylum Chordata; class Mammalia; order Carnivora; family Mephitidae; genus Spilogale; species Spilogale gracilis. Next base: position 17,946 of record PITA01014103.1, on the reverse strand, counting down.
CATAAACATTGGAATGTGTTTCCATTTATTTAGGTCTTACTTTAATTTTTTTCAATGATATCTCAGAGTTTTCAGTGTACAAATCTTGCATGTCTTTTATTTCATCTATTCCCAAGTAGGGAATTGTTTTTGATGCTATAGTAAATGGAATTGTTTTCTTAATTTAACTTTTGAATTGTTCTTTACTAATGTACAGTAATACACTTGATTTTTGAATATTGGTCCAGTACCCTAATTTTTAAAATAGTTTTTGAGTGGATTCCCTAGGACTTTCCATGCAGGATCATATCACTGATGAAGTGGCCTTGAACAGAATGTTTCAAATGGGGACGAGGAAGAGGTATAAGATCAAAGACCTTGAAATGGGGCATGTTTCAAAGGTCTTCAAGGGATAGTGGGGATACTGGATGGGAATGGTGAAGACTTTGGATTTATCTTGGGAAAGATGGAAAGCTATTGGATGGTTGTGAACAGAGTAGCAGTATGAAATGATCTTTTCAGGTTCAACCTTGCCTGTTATTCTAGCCATAATGGCAGCAGTCATTTCCACCTTGAATTCTATAAGTGCCTTACTGTTAGTTTGTGCTGCATACCTAATATCCTCACTGGGCTCCTCTACACCTATTGCATAGGACATCCCCTCAAATTCACACATGTACCATTGTGGGGGTGAGTAGGTATACTTTGGAGCGCCCTTGATCACTGGGAGACAGAAGCCAATGCTTCTTCCCTTCTCCCAGGTGCATGGCTCTGAGAGGTATTCATGGTGCCCCTTACAAGTTCCTCTGGGGACAAAGCATCAGTTGATTGAGTTACACCTTTCTTTTATTGACTCTACCCCTTTCCTATTTTAATGCCTGTTCCTTCCTCCTGCTCACTGGGACACAGAAACTTGCCAGTTCCTTCCTCCTGCTCACTGGGACACAGAAAATTATCTCATACATTACGTACACAGAAGCCTTTGTCCATACTTTGCCTTCAGGATCTTTAGGCAGAGATACACAGGGTTTAGGAAAATCCTTCTGGCTACTGGACTGGGGAAAGGAGGTGAGGAAGGGGGAAACAGGACGAGCAATTAGAGATATTTCAGTTCTTCAAGGAGAGGTGATAACAACTCAGTCTAGAAAGGTCTGTGAGTATGGGAAGCAAAGTTGGATTGTGGATATTTTGGAGGTAGAGCCAGTAGGATTTGCTAATGAACTGGATGTGGGGTATAGGGGAGCAGAGTCAAGGTTGACCTCAGGTGTCTGGATGAGCCATGACAGCATGGAGTTTTGGATGCCCATTGGTAGTGGCTAGTTTGGAGAACTTGGTTCAGGACAGTTAGCCTTGAAAAGCCCATCAGGCATTCAAACGGAGATTTTGATGTTACAAATATTGAAATAGAGGCCAAGGGAGGTGAAAAAAAAAAACACCTGGTTTAAGGTCATATCAACAAGAAACCAAAAATAAAAAGATGAAAAGAGGGCAAAAGAAAAACCTATATCAAAGTATCATATCAGTATATGTCCTAAATGCTTTACCCCCTCTTTCACCTGGCTTTACTCTGTCCCCAGAAATTTGGGGGAGAGAAAAGTCTTCTGGAGCAAGTGTCTGCTTTGGATTTGATGTAGTCTTGGGACATAATGGGAGGAAAAATGAAGGCTGAATAGTTTAAGGCTCTCATTTTATGTTTTCCTGAACATCCTCTGATTATGTTACTTATGCCTCAGAAAAGCTGAGAGGTGGTAGTTCAGGATCTTTGTTACCACCTGAGGGGGAAGAAGGGAGCTTCAGAGAGGCTGAATGACTTGACCGAAACTGCACAATTAATTAAAGTTGTTGCCAGAATGAAGATTTATGCCGTGGAGCTCCCCTCTGCTGTCTCTCTTCCTCCCCTCCTGCCTGGATGAATGTTCCATTGGAGCCAGAGCCATCCCCTGGGCAGCTCTACTTAGGCTGACGTGGAAGTCTTGGTGCCTGGAGCTCTTCATGCTGCATCTTCGAATGATTCTCTGAGGAGACCAAGTGTGAGCCACCAGAGCCCCAGCACCTTGTGGGCTGCCTTACTGAGAGCGATGCTGTCTACTGACATTTCTAGACTGCTTCTGTGTAACGTCTTGCAAAAACTTGCAACCAATGGAGCAAAAGACCCTCTCATTACTGTGGTATTAACTGAGTAGGTGAGTCACTCACTGGCCCAAGGCCAAGTTCAGCTGTCAGGTGCCTAAAAACTTTGAAGAGAGGATAACGCATTTTCCTCTCCAGGGAAAAAAGAAAACATGTTTCCCTCTTTCATCTGTATCAAGGTTATCAACTTAGCAGTTGTCTGAGCTTATAAAACTGACCTTAAACTTCCTGAATATTTATTGCCTTTTTTATTTAGTGCAATAATGCATTTTTAATTTTGTTCTGTAAAGTGTTAACAGCCTTTGTTCAGTACCTTGCACATGTGAGTTTTCTGTCCTGTATGCATTGTAAAATGTTGATATGATATGAAACCCCTAGCATAGATTTGGAGTTGATATATGGTCAACAACTGTAAGAATGAATTGTTTTACTACCCATTGAGAACTGAATCCTTGAAACTGTCCCAGAAAATCATAAGACTGTGATTTGGTTTTACAGATACAGTAAAATCCAAAGGACCAGGAATAGAAGGAACCATATGAAGTATAGAGAATGGAAGGAGAAAAAGAGTATTTTAAAATTTTCTCTATAAAAAGCATTAAGAACTAAAGAGCACCCCAATAATGCCACCCAACATAGGGGGGCAAACTTCAGTGAAGATGCACAGCCTGGTTCAGAAAGCCTGAAGTGTTTCAAAACAACCATAATTATTATATCTTTGCTTGTCGCTATGTGAGTCTAAGACCTGGTTCTAGCACCAGTACCTTTCCATGATGTGGGGCGTGGTTTTGCCTCGTTAGTTAGGTAAGGTGATCAGTAGTAATTGTTGGCAGAACTCATGAAGGGGCGGACAGATGCATGGATACTTTTGTAATGTCTTAGGACAATACCCAGTTCATGTATGGGCGATTATCATGGTCTGAAAGATGGTCCTCTTGCTTCCTGTGGGTGTATTGAGAAGCAAGATTTTGTCATTTGTGACCTGAGAATAGGACTGGCTTCTCCTTTAATTTCATAGTGGCCATCCTGCTGGTCTACAGTTTGAAAGCTTCTCATCAGTTTAGGGAATTCTTAAAGACAACGTTGAAGCTAAAGAAAAAATAAAGGCAAATAAAGCCAAAATTAGAAAAGGGGAGTTCTACATGAAATACAAATATGAAAAAGATGTTATTATTGCCCTCAGATTTTATGTTCAACTTAGCCAAGGTATTTCTTTGCTGGAATTTTGGGCTTGCCTGGTAGGTTTGGGAGCTCACAAGAGGTGAGGATGGAGAACCAGGGAGCCAACCTGCATTTTATATATGAACCAGCCACCTAGCTTCCATCCACTTAAGCAGAGCTGGTCCCTAACCAGCAAGGATAGAACTCGCCTTTGTGCAACACCAGAGGCCTTTGGATCTCCGAGATGGAATCATGTTATGAATCCTACAAAAAAATAGAAGATCATTGCTATTAGACTAGATACAAATAAAATAGAAGATGTCTAATTATAGGTATATTTTAAGCCATGTAATGTTTGGGACATATTTGTACTAAAAAGTATTTATTATTGATCTAAATTTTAAATTTAACTGGGAATTTGTATTTTATCTGGCAATTTCTATCAGGCTAACCTATTACGAGTGATGGCAAGGGAATTTGGCTCCCTTGTACCCGCTGCTCGGTCCAGCCTGGTCTAGCCAGTATGTCCATCCTTAAGCTCCTAGGCCTTTAGCATGGGCTCCACTGCCTTCCTGGGATTGAGGGGCACTCGGGTGTGCCTGAGCTCCACACACCTCAGTGGCTTCAGCAGCAGTAGCTTCTACAGCCTGGTTGCCACTTGGCCACGTGTGGTCCTTTGTTCCCCCTATGCAGGCCCAGTGGGCACCAGCATCCATGAGGTCACGATCAGTCAGAGCCTGCTGGTTTTGCTGTGGGTGGACATCAAGGCCTCCATCCAGCAGGTGCACCAGGAGAAGCATGAACAGATCAAGCCCCTCAATACCAGCTCCCTCCTTCATCGATAAGGTGCAGATTCTAGAGCAGCAGAATAGCTGCTGGAGACCAAGTGAGCCCTGCTGCGCGAGAAGAAGTCAGCTCAGAGAAGCTGGTTCCCCCACCCGATCTTTGAGGCCCACATTGCTGTCCTGAAGAGGCAGCTTGAGTTGCTGCAGCTAGATGGGGGCTGCCTGGAGGCAGAGCTGCAGAATATGCAGGACATTGTAGAAGACTTCAAGAATAATTACCAAGATGAAATGGACCATCACCAGCTGCTGAGGATGAGTTTCTGGTGTTGAAAAAGGACACAGATGCTTCCTGCATGAACAAGGTAGATTTGGAGGCCAAGGTAAATGCCCTGACTAATGAGGTCAACTTCTTTAAGACCTTCTATGAGACAAAGTTGGCAGAGCTGCAGTCCCAGATATTGGATATGTCCGTGGCACTGTTCATGGACAACAGTCACTCCCTGAACTCAGAGGGCATCATTGCTGAGGTCAAGGGACAGACAAAGAGGTGGCCAACTACGGCTGAGCTGAGGCTGAAGCCTGGTAGCAGACCAACTTTGAGACCCTCAGAGCCAGGCTGGGAAGCATGAGGATGACCCCTGGAGTATCCCACTGAGATTGCAGAGATGAACTGTGCCATTTAGATACTGTAGGCTGAGATCGACAGCAGCAAGAACTAGTGTACTAGGTTGGAGGATGCCATTGCTGAGGCTGAAGAACATGGAAAGCTGGCACTTAAGGATGCATGTGCCAAGTTGGGGGAACTGGAGGTCGCCCTTCAGCAAGTCCAGCAGAACATGGCACGGCAGCTGTGTGAGTACCAGCAGCTCATGATGTCAAGATGGCCCTGGACGTTGAGATCCCCACCTACCCCAAGCTGCTGGAGGGCAAGGAGAGAAGTTTACAGGAGATGGTGTGGGAATTGTGAGCATCTTTGTGGTGAACTCCACTGGTGGAGGTGGCAGGAGTCCTGCCAGGTTGGTCTTCAGAGGAGCCAGGAGCAGCAAAGCCTTGAGCTTCTTGAGTGGCAGAAGGCCTGGGGCCATCAAGTCCTGTTCCATCAGGACCTCAGCTCCATCCACAGGAGTGTAAGAGAAGGAGCCCTGGTGGGTACAGACCTATAACTCTGTCCACCACAGTCACAGGAGGGCTCCCATCCATGGTCATGAGACTGCCAGGCAGTCTGAAAAATGATGTCAGAATAGTTCCTAATAAATCAGCCTTTCTGGAAACAAAACAACACCCCAAAACAAAAAAACACAAGTGATGGTAAGAGACATTACCTGTTTAGGAATAATCAAATGTCCAGAGATGTCATGTATTGGTGGGAACACCAGTATTATGTGTCTATAGGAGAAATCCAGTACCATCTCACCTTTTTATCAGTGAATGAATAATAAACATTATTAAAAATAATAGAGACCCTACTTTTTTTTTTAAAAAGATTTTATTTATTTGGCAGAGAGAAACACAGCCAGAGAAGGAACAGAAGCAGGGGGAGTGAGAGAGGGAGAAGCAGGCTTCCCGCTGAGCAGGGAGCCTGATGTGGGGCTCGATCCTGGGTCTCCGGGATCATGACCTGAGCCGAAGGCAGTCGCTCAACCAACTGAGCCACCCAGGCGCCCCTAGATATGGTTTTAAACTAGTACTGCTTTCTTTGAAATGAACCCATCTAGAATGCATTTGCAGGGATGCTGTGTCTTTACAAGGCCCTGTCAGTGACTGAAGTGGGCAGGAAAAGTCTGACCAGGGTGGGATTGAAGTCTCTGCTTTATCTGATAGGCAGAGCCTGGTGTGGGTTTATATTGGCCAGCAAGACCATATCTTTCTCTCCTCATTCATGTTCTTCACTGTCCAAGTCATCCCTTTATTTAGAAGTTTTGCTGGATATTTTCTTATAACAGATTAGATGCATATTATAACTAAATATTGATAATTTTTATCAGCGTTGATAGTTTTCTGTTTCCTGATCCTGTCACTCTTCCTTCCTCACCACTGTGCCTTAACAAGGGAAGAAGTATTGCATATTACACAGATGGAGGAAATAAAATGTGTTGAATGATCATCCTTGTGGCTGATCTTCCTCTGTCTACTCCTTATTTGTTGGTTCTTTGTCAGAATCTATCATTTACCCATTTCTTCTCTTACATTATGTTCTTTCCTTGGGTGATCACATCTGCTCTTATAGTAGATGACTGTTGATGACTTCCAAATTTATAGTCATTTAATGTACACTTATTAAGCATCTGCTAATAGTCCAGGTGCTGAGAATGTAAATGTGAGCCGGACAGTCTCCCTCCAGTTGCCAATGTGCCAATTGCCTGTTCAACGTCTCTCAGATGTTCAGTGGGTGTGTGGAAGTCAGCTTCTGCAAAACAAGTCCATCATTCTCTGCAATTCCTTTTTCTCCATTATCAATGCAGTTATCTAAGTCCAGAGGTAATCCTTGATTTCTCCCTCTATCAAAGTTCCACAACCAAATTGATTGTTCCTTCCAAAACTTTCCTAGGAGTACAGGGCAATGAACTTAGAACTTTGAAGTGAGACTGCCCAAGTTAGACTCCTAGCTCTACAGATTTGCTATCTGTGGGACCCTGACTCATTTTCCTCATCTGAAGATAAGGAATAAGAAAGGTACTTGACACAAAGAGCTTTTGTGAGCCTTAAATGACTTAACCCATATAGAGCATATGTCTTAGAACAGTGCCGAGCACATGGGAAACACTGGAATATTATCTATTAAGATTGCTATTATGCAACCTCTCTTTGCCATCACCACAGACTTGGTTTAAAGAATCATTGTCTCTCACCTGGATTATTGCACTTGCCTCCTACCTATTTTCCTGTTACCAATCTTTCTGCTTCTTACTCATTTCCCACACTAACACCAGCATTCATTTTTAAAAATACTTTATTTTATTTTTTCAGTGTTCCAAGATTCATTGTTTAAGCCCCACACCCAGTGCTCCATGCAATACGTGCCCTTGATACCCACGACCAAGCTTGCCCAAACCCCCAGTCATTTTTAAAATAAAAAATCTAACTGTTATACTTCTTAACATCCTTTGGTGACTTCTTAGTAGCTTCAGAATAAAGTCTAAAATTCTCAGTATGATCTATACAGCTCTTTATGACCTGACTCTTTATGACCTTGTCTTCCCTCCAGTGGCACCCCCAGGCTTTGTGGATTATTTCCTTAGTACCAGCTTAGCAGAGGACTAGGAGGCTTTGAGAGGCCCCACAATGATATCTGTGACTCAGTGGATTGTCAGTTGGGAACGGGGTACATGTTGATAATGCTCACAAAGCTCAATGAACATGTGTCCCTGTGTTGTTGTTTGTGTAAAGAAAATGTTCACACTCATCGCTAAAGCTATGTAGTGGTGGAGGTAAGGTTGGGAGGATGAAATTAGCTAAAATCTGAACTGAAGAAAGTAAAAGTCAGCTGTGAAAGATAAGAGTGGTGTTATTCTGAATGTTTGAGTGGTTAATCTATTTTCTTATTTCTCTCTCTGCCCTTTCTTCATCCCTTCCCTCTTCAAGCTAGGTCCTGTGCTCATTCAACTCAGGGAAGCCTATAATAGGACAGAAAGCAGAAATCCTGGCTTTTTCTTTTAAAAGCCTAAGCCCCTTAGGGATGCCTGGGTGGCTCAGTCTGTTAAGTGTCTGCCCTTGGCTCAGGTCATGATCCTGGGGTGCTAGGATCAGACCTTTGGTGGGGAGCCTGCTTCTCCTTCTCCTGTTCCCCCTGCTTTTGTGTTCTCTCTTTCTCTCTGCCAAAAAAATAAATGAATGAATAAATAAATAAAAGATAAAATCTTAAAACAAAACAAAACAAAACCCTAAGCTCCAAAGACAGGAGAAGATCCAGGGTATGGATAATGTGTCTTGATAAGAAACGTGGAGAGAGGGGTGCCTGGGTGGCTCAGTTGGTTAAGCGACTGCTTTTGGCTCAGGTCATGATCTTGGAGACCCAGGATCGGGTCCCACATCGGGCTCCCTGCTTGATGGGAGGCCTGCTTCTCCCTCTCTCAGTCCCTCTGCTTGCGTTCCCTCTCTGGCTATGTTTCTCTCTGTCAAATAAATAAAATCCTTAAAAAAAAAAGTTTAAAGAAACCTGGAGGGAGAAGGATTTGCTCCCTTTTGAAAACTGGCATTCCTATTTACAGTGGATGAGAGTAGAGGAGTCTGTGGATCCTGAAGGAGGGACCTGGTCCTCTCTTCTTGGATGTGTGCTGAGAAGGGATGCCTATATGGTGCATCCAGGGAGACCTATAAAAAGATCCAAGGTCTCAGGAGCAGCCTGCAGAAGAAGCAAGGAGGCTCACTCAGATCTGAAGAAGCCATGCTGGGAAGTATGGTGAACAGAAGATCCCCTAGAGCCTTGGTGCCCCAGAAACAGCCTACTCTCTGGACACAGAGATGAAGGATGTCAAAACAGACTGAAACTGAGTTTTTGGCCACCCTGGAATGAGTCTCAGATAGAAATTAAGCAAACATTCGGATCATATCAGGAGTTCTGGAAGGCAATGTCTGCCTTGTACCTGGCTGGAAGCATCCCAGATTTAGGCCAGCTGCTTGTCCATTCCAGGTGGACAGCTCTGTGAGGTGTCTTATTCCAGCGAGGTCCTGATACCCTCCAGGGGCTGGGGCTTCTTGGCATTAGGCTCAGAAGCTGCCTGACAGTCAGCCTTTTTGCCAGTGGGCTCTTTGAATAAACCACTGAAGCTGTAGGACTAAGACCTCTGTATTTCTTGTCCTTCTAATAGTCTTAAGAATTGACACATAAAGGGCAGGAGGCAACAAATAGATGAAAAAGGAACCAGGAGTTGAGTTTGGGAGAGAGGGAAAAAGAACTGGAGAGCAAAGATAGTCCAGAAAGGAGAAGTACTTGGAGCTGGTTTGGGGCCTCCAAAAGCTTGCTTGTGGCTCTGGTGCTGTGAGCTGTCCCTGGCAGAGATACGTTGGCCTCTCCCTGGACTCTGAGGCTCAGTGAGTATTGTCTAAGTAGGGCCGAGCACTCTGCATCTCTCCATGAAGGCTCAGAGCAGGGGATGGAGATGAAATTAAACTGGACCCACCAATTGTTGACTCAAGCTCATTCTGTTGAAACATTTCCTTCAGAAGTAATAAAAATGGGAAGGTAAACATCTGTAGCTTTCCCTTAACAGGAACATCTTTAAACAAATATGCTGCAAAAATTCACTTGAGATAGGACTCTGTCCTGTCTCAGACTCCAATGGATTGCAGAATCTTCAAGGTGGATGAGGCTTTCAGTATCATCTGTCCTTCTGCTCACGTAATGGTGTGCTGCAGCCCATGGAGAAGTAATTTGTTTGGGCTCTTCCAACTTGTTAGGGGAAGAGCTGAGTCTTCCCCCCACCACCTGCACCCCCCCTCCCAAGAAAGTAAAGATTTACTCTGGTTAGCTTTCAGAAATCCAGACTGTCATTATTCATTCACATATTGTCATAGTGGAGCAAGAGCAATAGCAATACACTTATGTTCTGTGGACAAGTGTAGTTCTTTTTTGTAAAGACTGCATAGTCTCTGGTGCTCACCCAGTAAGAGGTTTAAGTTATGGTCAAAATTAATTTGGGAACCTAGCTTCAATACTTTTTTTTATTAACAGCATTACTGTTCTTCCAGAACAAAGTTCACCTTCACCAGGTATTTCTAGTTGCCTGCCTCATGTGCCGACAATTGTTTTTTACCCTTTGCTTATAACCTTATTCTTTCAGCTTCTTCACACCTCCTGTTTTTCTTTTTTCTTTTTTTTTTTAAAGATTTTATTTATTTGACAGAGTGAAACACAGCCAGAGAGGGAACACAAGCAGGGGGAATGAGAGAGGGAGAAGCAGGCTTCCCGCCGAGCAGGGAGCCCCATGTGGGGCTCGATCCCGGGTCTCCGGGATCATGACCTGAGCCGAAGGCAGTCGCTTAACCACCTGAGCCACCCAGGTGCCCCACACCTCCTGTTTTTCAACTGCAATTTTCATTTCATCCCTGATACATCATTGTAGTATGCCTTGGTTTCCCAGACTTTTACCCGTTTGCTTTTTAAAAAATTTTTTATTTTATTTTATTTTATTTTATTTTATTTTATTTTATTTTATTTTATTTATTTTATTTTATTTTTTTATTTTATTTTATTTTATTTATTTTATTTTATTTTATTTTATTTTATTTTATTTTATTTTTCTCACCATAGCACATACCCTCTCCAGTGTCCATCACCCAGCCATCCCATACCTCCCATCCCTCTCCTATCTAGCAACTCTCAGTTTGTTTCCTGAGATTAAGAGTCTCTTATGGTTTGTCTCTCTCTCTCTGGTTTCATCTTGTTTCGTTTTTCTCTCCCATCCCCTAGGATCCTCTGTCTTATTTCTCAAATTCCTCATATTAGTGAGATCATATGATAATTGTCTTTCTCTGATGGACTTATTTCACTTAGCATAATACCTTCCAGTTCCATCTATGTCATTGCAAATGGCAAGATTTTGGGATTTTTTTTTTTTTGATGGCTGCATAGTAGTATTCCACTGTATATATATACCACGTCTTCTTTAGCCATTCATTTGTTGATGGACATGTAGGTTCTTTCCATAGTTTGGCTATTATGGACATTGCAGCTATAAACATTCGGGTGCACATGCCCCTTCAGGTCACTACATTTGTATCTTTAAGGCAAATACACAATAGGGCAATTGCTGGGTTGCAGGGTAGCTCTATTTTCAATTTTTTGAGGAACTTCTCTACTGTTTTCCAGAGTGGCTACACCAGCTTGCATTCCTAACAACAATGTAGGAGGGTTCCCCTATATTTGCATCCTCGCCAACATCTGTCCTTTCCTGACTGGTTAATTTTAGCCATTCTGACTGGTGTGAGGTGGTATCTCACTGTGGTTGTGATTTGTATTTCCCTGATGCTGAGTGATGTTGAGCACTTTTTCTTGTGTCTATAGACCATATGGATGTCTTCTTTGGAGAAATGTATGTTCATGTCTTCTGCTCATTTCTTGATTGGATTATTTGTTCTTTGGGTGTTGAGTTTGATAAGTTCTTTATAGATTTTGGATACTAGCCCTTTATCTGACATGTCCTTCGCAAATATCTTCTCCCATTTGTTGGTTGCCTTTTGGTTTTGTTGACTATTTCCTTTGTTGTGCAAAAGCTGTTGATCTTGATGAAGTCCCAATAGTTCATTTTTGCTCTTGCTTCTCTTGCCTTTGGCAATATTTCTAGGAAGAAGTTGCTGTGGCTAAGGTCAAAGAAGTTGCTTCTTGTGTTCTCCTCAAGAATATTGATGGATTCCTGTCTCACATTGAGGTCTTTCATCCATTTTGAGACTATTTTTCTATGTGGTGTATGAAAATGGTCAAGTTTAATTCTTCTGCATGTGGCTGTCCAATTTTCCCAACACCATTTGTTGACTAGACTGTCTCTTTTCCATTGGACATTCTTTCATGCTTTGTTGAAGATGAATTGACCATAGAGTTGAGGGTCATTTTCTGGGCTCTCTATTCTGTTCCATTGATCTATGTGTCTGTTTCTGTGCCAATACCATACTGTCTTAATGGTTACAGCTTTGTAATAGAGCTTGAAGTCTGGAATTCTGATCCCATCAACTCTGGTTTTCTTTTTCAACATTCCTCTGACTATTTGGGGTCTTTTTTGTTCCATACAAATTTTAGGATTATTTGTTCCATTTCTTTGAAAAAAAGTTGATGGTATTTTGATAGGGATTGCATTAAATGTGTAGATTGCTTTAGGTAGCACAGACATTTTCACAGTATTTGTTCTTCCAATCCATGAGGATGGAAATTTTTTTCATTTTTTTGTGTCTTCCTCAATTTCTTTCATGACTACTCTATAGTTTTCTGAGTACAGATTCTTTGCCTTGTTGGTTAGGTTTATCCCTAGGTATCTTATGGTTTTGGGTGCCATTGTAAATGGGATCGACTCCTTAATTTCTCTTTCTTCTGTCTTGCTGTTGGTGTATAGAAATGCAACAGATTTCTGTGTATTGATTTTATATCCTGACACTTTACTGAATTCCTGTATGAGTTTTACCAGTTTTGGGGTGGAGTTTTTTGGGTTTTCCACATAAAGTATCATATCATTTACAAAGAGTGAGAATTTGACTTCTTTGTCAATTTGGATGCCTTTTATTTCTTTTTGTTGCCTAATTTCTGAGGCTAGGACTTCTAATACTATGTTGAATAGCAGTAGTGTAGTGGACATCCCTGCTGTGTTCCTGACCTTAGGGGAAAAGCTCTCAGTTCTTCCCCATTGAGAATGATATTCATGGTGGTTTTTCATAGATGGCTTTTATGATATTGAGGTATGTACTCTCTATCCCTACCCTGTGAAGAGTTTTGACTAAGAAAAGATGCAGTATGTTGTCAACTGCTTTTTCAACATCTATTGAGAGTATCATATGGTTCTTGTTCTTTCTTTTATTAATGTAGTGTATCACATTGATTGATTTGTGGACGTTGAACCAACCTTGCAGCCTGGGAATAAATCCCACTTGGTTGTGGTGAATAATCCTTTTAATATACTGTTGGATCCTATCAGCTAGTATTTTGGTGAGAATTTTTGCATCCGTGTTCCTCAAGGTTATTGGTCTATAATTCTCCTTTTCAATGGGGTCTTTGTCTGGTTTGGGGATCAAGGTAATTCTGGCTTCATAAAATGAGTTTGGAAGTTTTCTTTCCCATTCTATTTTTTGGAACAGTTTCAGGAGAATAAGTACTAATTCTTCTTTAAATGTTTGGTAGAATTCCCCTGGGAAGCCATCTGGCCTCAGCTCTTGTGTTTTGGGAGATTTTTGATGACTGCTTCAATCCCCTGCTGGTTATGGGTCTATTCAGGTTCTCTATTTCTTCCTGATTCAGTTTTGGTAGTTTATGTGTCTCTAGAAATCCATCCATTTCTTCCAGATTGTCAAATTTGCTGGTGTATAGTTGCTCATATATTCTTATAATTGGTTGTGATCTCTCCTTTTTCATTCATGATTTTATTAATTTGGGTCCTTTGTCTTTTCTTTTTGATAAATCTGGCCAGGGGTTTATCTATCTTATTAATTCTTTCGAAGTACCAGCTCCTAGTTTTGTTGATCTGTTCTACTATTCTTTTGGTTTCAACTTCATTGATTTATGCTCTGATCTTTATTATCTCTCTTTTCTTCCTGAATTTAGGCTTTGCTCTCTTCTTTCTTAGGCGTAGGGTTAGGTTGTTTACTTGAAACCTTTCCTGTTTCTTGAGAAAGGCTTGTATTGCTATATAAGTGCCTCTCAGGACTGCCTTTGCTGTGTCCCAAAGATGTTGAACACTTCTGTTTTCATTTTCTTTTGTTTCCATGAATTTTTAAAAAACTTTAATTTCCTTGTTGACCCATTTATTCTTCAGTAGGATACTCTTTAGCCTCCACGTATTTGAGTTCTTTCTGCCTTTCCTCTTGTGGTTAAGTTCTATTTTCAAAACACTATGGTCTGAAAATATGCACAGAATGATCACAATCTTTTGGTACTGGTTGACACATGATTTGTGACCCAGGATGGGCTCTATTGTGGAGAATGTCCCATGTGCACTAGAGAAGAATGTGTATTCTGTTGCTTTGGAATGGAATGTTCTGAGTATATCTGTGATGTCCATCTTGTCCAGTGTGTCATTTAAAGTCCTTATTTCCTTGTTAATCTTTTATTTAGATGATCTGTCCTGATTCAGTGAGGGGGGTATTAAAGTCCCCTACTATTATTGTACTACTGTCAATGTGTTTCTTTGATTTAGTTATTAATTGGTTTATATAATTGGCTGCTCCCATGTTACGGGCAGAGATATTAACATTTGATCTTGTTGGACAGAGCATTTAAGTATGATGTAGTGTCCTTCCTCATTTCTTATTACAGTCTTTGGCTTAAAATCTAATTTGTCTGTTGAAAGTATTGCCACCCCAGCTTTCTTTTGATGTCCATTTGCATGGTAAATTGTTTTCCACCCCCTCACTTTATATCTGGAGGTGTCTTTTGGTCTAAAATGAGTTTCTTGCAGGTAGCATATTGATTTTTTTTTAATTCATTCTGATGCCTTATGTCTTGTGATTGGGGAATTTAGCCCATTTACATTCAGGGTAAGTATCAAAAGATATTAATTTAGTGCTGTTATATTGCCTGTAAGGTGACTCTTACTGTTACTGTATATTGTCTCTGTTCCTTTCTCGTCTGTTACTTTTAGGCTCTCTCTTTGTTTAGGGGACCCCTTTCAATATTTCCTATAGGGCTGGTTTGGTGTTTGCTAACTCTCTTAGTTTTGTTTGTCCTGGAAGCTTTTTTTTTTTTTTTTTTTTTTTTTTAAGATTTTCTTTCTTTGACGGTGAGAAACACAGCCAGAGAGGGAACATGAGCAAGGGGAGTGAGAGAGGGAGAAGCAGGCTTCCCGCTGAGCAGGGAGCCCAATGTGGGACTCAGTCCTGGATCTCCGGGATCATGACCTGAGCTGAAGGCAGAGGCTTAACCAAATGAGCCACCCAGGCGCCCCTGTCCTGGAAACTTTTTATCTCTCCTGATGTTTTCAATGATACCCTAGCTGGATATAGTATTCTTGGCTGCATATTTTTCTCATTTAGTGCTCTGAATATATCATGCCAGTCCTTTTGCCAGGCCTCTGGGGATAGGTCTTCTGCCAATCTAATATTTCTACTGTTGTATATTATAGAGCTCTTGTCCCAAGCTGCTTTCAGGATTTTTGTTGTCTCTGAGACTTGTAAGTTTTACTATTAGATGATGGAGTGTTGACCTATTTTTATTGATTTTGAGGGGGGTTCTCTGTGGTTCCTGGATTTTGATTTTCCTTGTCCAAATTAGTGAAGTTCTCTGCTATAATTTGCTCCAATATACCTTTTGCCTCTCTCTCTCTTTATTCTCTGTCTGGGATCCCAATTATTCTAATATTGTTTCATCTTAGGGTATCACTTATCTCTCTAATTCTTCCCTCATAATCCGGTAGTTGTTTAGCTCACTTATTGTCAGCTTCTTTATCATTTGGTCTTCTCTATCACTAATCATTTAGTCTTCTATATCACTAATATACTCCTATATCACTAATTCTCCCTTCTGCCTCCTTTATCCTAGATTAAGAGCCTCCATTTTTTATTACACCCCATTAATAGCTTTTTTAAAATTTAAACTTGGTTAGATTTTAGTTCTTTTATTTCTCCATAAAGGAAATTTATTTCTCCAGAAAGGGAGTCTCTAATACCTTCTATTCTTTTTTCAAGTCCGGCTAGGATCTTTAAAATTATCATTCTGAACTGTAGTTCTGATGTCTTAGTAATGTCCTTATTGATTAGGTCCCCAGCTATTGGTACTGCCTCTTGTTCTTTTTTTTGAGGTGAGTTTTTTTTTTTTTGAGGTTTTTCCACCTTGCCATTTTGTCCAGAGAAGAGTAGATGAATGAGAGAACAAAACGCTAAAGTGTAACTAAAGCCCCAGAAAAATATACACTAACCAAATCAGAAGAGACCCGAAACTGGGGTAAGAAGAAAGGAAAAAAAAATATGATTAGGCTGGTGAATAGAACAGAGCCACACACTTGATTCTGGGTGTATTTTTATCTGTTGTAAGAAACTGCTTCTCAAAATTTTAAAGGAAGAAAAACTATATATATGTATGTATATGTGTGTTTGTGTGTGTATGTATATATACATACATACATATAGGATATATGTGTGTGTATATATATATATATATACACACACACACACACATACAGGATATATGTATATAGAGAGAATGAAAGGAGGAAATATGACTATAAAAATAAAAATTTAAAAAGATTTTAAAAACATATTGATAAGAAGTTTGCTGGGAAAAAAAAGAATGTGATCAGGGTGGAGACTAGAATAAAGGCATACGCTAGATTTAGGTTATATTTTGGTCTGTTGAAGAAACTATATCCCAAAATTTTAAAGAAAGAAAAAGTTTTATATATACAAAAAAAGCTGAAATACAATGAAAGGATAGAATATGACTATAAAAATGAAAACTAAAAAAAATTTAAAAAGGCATTGATAAGATAAAATAGTTAAAATAGGTTAAAATAGGAAAGAGGAAACATTCAAAAATAGAATAAAAATAATGAAAATTAAAAACATTTAACTTTGAAAGACTAACAAATCATGGGGAACAAGCCCTGAATTCTACATGCTATATTCCCCTAGCTCTCAAGTTCCACAGTTCTCATTTATCAGTGAACTTGGTCTTGGCTGGATGTTCTTGCTGATCATCTGGGGGAGGGGCCTATTGTAGTGATTCTCAAATGTCTCTGCCCGAGGCAGAATTGCACCACCCTTGCCAGGGACCAGGCAAACAATCTGCTTGTGTTCAATGTCGGTAGCTTTTGTTCCCTGAACACTTTCTGTACAGATTTAGAGGACGGGAATGAAGATGGCGGCCTCCCAGTCTCCGGCCCAGAGGAGCTAAGAGTCCAGGGCCACACTCCTCAGTGCACCCTCAGAGAAAAGCAGTCTCCCTCGTTTCCAACTGCACTCTGTGCTCACCCTGCCTGTGGCCAAGCATTTTTATCTCTGGCACTTGGCCCCATTTGGAGTCTCTAAACCCAGCAGATTCCTGCAGCACACTTCTGCACTGCTCCTGCCAGAGGAGGAAGGAGGGGGGTCTCCTGCATCTGACACTTGTGGGGTCAGATGGTCATGGCCTGACTGTGCCTCCAATCACGGTTTAAGGTAAACCCAAGCTGAGAGCTCACTCCTCGGCCCCATCTCTGCACCCAGCCTTCCTGCTCCAATACTTGGGAGCTCTGCTGCATTCAGACACCCCAGGTCCTTCTGTGACCTTGCAGGTCCTGAGACCACACTGTCCCAGCAGGGGCTCAAACCCCGTTCAGCCTCTGGAGTGGTATCTCTCAATGGAGCAGACTTCCAAAAATTCTGATTTTGTGCTCTGCTGCTCTCTGCCTTGTTTGGAGCCGGCCCTGCCCCCCCGCAGTCTATCTTACGCTCGCTTTTCTGTTCATAGAATTGTTGCTATTCTTCTCTTCGATCTTCTGTTGAGTCTGTAGGTGTTCAGACTGATTTGATAACCATCTAGCTAAAGTCCTGCAACCTGATGGTATCTAGGTCTCCTACTCCTCTGCCTTCTTGCTCCTCCCCACCCTAGAGCTGATTCTTGAAGTGAGATTCCCATCAGCATCCCAGTGTCTGATAATTTAACTGAAGGGAATCTGATGAGGTCACTTTTTATGGAGGTGTGGGTAAAGTTAACCCACATGGGACACACCTAGAAACCAGTGATAGCAAAAAGCTACTGTCTCCTATAGGCCTTAAAGAAGTCCTCTGAGAGTAGAGCCTGGGGGAGAGGTTACCTGACATTTGCTTGTGTAAGGACACAGCCATTGCCAGAACTGTGACACCAATACAGAGAGGAAAGGAGGGAGAAATTTCCCAACCTCTGTCTTTTCTCTTGCTCCTGTCCTCTGTCTGTGCCTCCCATTGCACAAACCCAACTAAATGCCTGGATGAAATAGTCCAGAGAGCCCAGCCTCTTAGAAATCAGAGTAGGGCAGAGAATGGATCTGGAGGTGGAGGCAAATGGAGAATAGTCAGAAGCCCAGATTTCCTGATGCCCCATTTAATACTCTTCCCAATATAATTTTCTTCTAGACTCTGGAAATTGAGTAAAGTTGATTGAGTTTAGTGTTTTCCCCTAAAGAAGGGAAAGCATTGAGCCCTCTCTCTTAGGAGTAGAGATTTTCTAGTCTTTCTTTCTGTAATGTGGGTTCTTTTCTACACACCACTGGATGAATCCATAGTTAACTGCCAAGGGTTTTAA
>PITA01014102.1:28064-55001 GCA_004023965.1 Spilogale gracilis | reverse complement strand
GTGCTGATAATATATTTCTGCATTTGGAGCCCTTGAAATTTTATTGAAGTCCTTCCTAGGAGATTCTGGAAGGCTGAAATATACTCATATCACATTATGCTGAGAGTTCTATGGTAAAGGTAACAATTTTACCCATTATATAAAATATTTCCTCATTCTGTCAAATGACCTATACAAAAGCATATGGCAAGACACTGCTTAGTTTCCACTTAATCACCTGCTGTGGTATTAGACTCCTTGGGACTTACAGTACTGTCTTCAATCATAAAGGTAAGATATGTTTTGTGGTTGGGAACCTAAGGCCAAGTGTTTATAATATCCTTTATTTGTAATTGTAGAAAAATAGCACACTCTCAAGGTGAAAATTTTTTTTTGATGTTGGAGATCATAATTTTTGGAACATAAAATAAACACCATAAAATAAATCAGTATATTCCTTTTTTTTTTTTTTTACCAATGGCTTGAAAGTTAAAGTTATACAAGATTTTGGTATGTTCATAGTATTATAATTGCATATCTTGGATTCTCTTTTGATTCTTACTGTATTTTTCATGATATCAGCAAATAAAAAAATGACAGGATTTATTTATTTATTTTTTGTTTTTTAAAGAAATTCTAAAGATTTTATTTATTTGACAGAGCGAGAGAGAGAGGGAGAGAATGAGCCGGGGGAGCAACAGGAACAGGGAGAAGGAGAAGCAGGCTCCCCGCTGAGCAGCGAGCCCGATGCAGGCCTTCATCCGAGGACTCGGACTATGACCAGAGATGAAGGCAGATGCTTGACTGACTGAGCTACCCAGGCACCCCCCCCAAATTACAGGATTTAATGTTTGGTTTTTATTCAGACCGTGGTATCCCAGAGAAATCATGGATAATCTTGCCCTTGTAACCACTGGTTTATGTTACATCTCTGTAACATTTCACTCTGTATTAGTGAAAAAGATAGACATTATAAACAGTACAACTTATGATTTTAAATCCTACAGTTATTATGTTATTCTATATGATGTAACTATATTATTAAAATTACTACATACTCAGTCTATCACAAAATAATAGTATATAGTCTGAAGTATACTTTTATATTGAGGTTCCTAGGATAGACATGGGTGATTTATTTCTTGTGTTTTACAACTAATTACTAATGTGAATTTTTACCAATCTTTAGGGGAAAAATAATTATACCTGTAACCTGTAAGAAGCATTTTCCAAAATACCTGAAAAAAAAACAACCTTTAAATTACCAATGACACATAAAGGTACTGAAAACTATTTTAAAATAGAAACCACTGAGAGATTTCATAGGTGCATTTTTTAAAATGTCTTTACTGAGGTTTAGCATACATAATGAGTACAAACATAAATGTACAGTCAATGTTTTATGTAGAGACACCTATATGACATCTAAGGTACACCTAATACTAAACTTTAGCCCCTTGTTATATAACACCAACAACAAAAATATGGCTCTTTTCTAGCAGGAGAAATGGACTAGCTAAGCAAATGTATTACTTATATTATTTATTTATTTGTTTGTTTATTATATTATTGCTCTGGGGGGTAGGTAGAGGCCAAGCATGATGGTCAGTTTTACGTTCATCTTAGCTAGGCCACAGTACCCAGTTATTCACGGAAACACTGATCTACATGCTGCCCACGAAGGTATTCTGCAGAAATGATTAACATCTACAGCCAGCTGACTTTAAATAAAGGAGATTCCTCTTAATAATCGGGGGGAGAGGGTGCTCAACCAATCAGTTGTTCGGCCTGGAGGGAAGAACTGAGGTTACCCTGAGGATTCAGCCTCTGAACTGTAGCACCACAGAAAGAAATGCAGGACTTTTCAGGAGCTACATTTATATCAAATTATAAAAGGTGATGTCTCAGCTCCACAATAATTTTAGTCTCAGATGTTCTTGATACTGCTGTGGGTCTTCTTTGACCCTGAGCTCTCCTGATTCCCTCCACTCTTCTGGTTACTCCCAGTGCAGATTCCACGGCTGCCCACTCTCCTCCAGGTACACTGAAGCGGTGGACTAGATCCTGTTCTCCTCTCATTCTGTACTCTCCTAGGCAACTTATTCATGATTGTGTATGCAATTGGAACCATATGCTAATGATTTCCAAATTTGCCTTTTCAGCCCAAATCCCTTTTCTGAAAAGGAAGATACACATACAAAAATCTCTATCTGACATCTTGGTTTTAACGTCTTTTAAGCTGCCTGACAAACTCAAAACCCAGTTCTGTCTTTTCCACTAATGCTTCCTCAAAGCACAGCCGCAGGTCCTTCTTTGCCCAGGAGCCTTTTGAAATCACAGCAAATGCATATGTGCCAATGAAAGAGCAGTGGTGAGGAATAAAACTTAGGAAAGTTAGCAATAACCACCTTTAGCCCTTCCTTCCCAGGACATCTGTGTTGTGAGACCAAACCTTTCACTCTAAAAACCAGCCTAGCTTTGTTGCAAGCATTGCAATGCTTTTATTTCTGAATCTTTGAATATGCCCTCAAAAGCACAAATAATTTAATTTTGTGTATAGTTGTACACAATACAGATGGTAACAGAGATCTGAATAACGAACCTTTTCTTTAGTTAATTCTCCTAACAGCTCTTGAAATAGGTAACGTTATTCTTATCTTGTAGATAACACAATGAAGGCACAGGGGGAGAAAGTATTTCCTCCAAGATCATAAAAGTTAGCAGTTAAGATCTAGATAGAAATGTATCTGACTCAAAAGTCCATGAGCTTTCAACCTCATCAACCTAGGAAATGACATTCATCTACAGCTTAAGACCTAAATATTCAAGAATGGCTTACCTAATAGCAATTTTCGAAAAATTGAATCTAGTGTTCACTTTATATATTCTTAGAGATTGCAACTTTATATAACTTCTCATGTAACATAAATGGCATTGAGATGTAGATTTATTTTAGCAAAAATACTGTATTCTAGTATAACAACTCTCCCAGGCTGTCTTTTTAATCAAGAGTACTGTGTGTGTCCACACACTTGAGTGTGTGTGTTTAATGTGTCACAATTTCAGCTTGATTTTTTTTTTTTTGGTATTTTGTGTACTTAAGATTCCACAACTGATTTGTACATTTACCGACAGTATTTTAAATAAGGTTCTAAATTAGCTCACGTAAAAATGTTATTAACTGACTATTAACTTGCTCTTCCAGATCATGACTCAATAAAATATCCTGTGGTGAAGAAATGAGGATAATACTTTCTATTTTTTGCATAACAATTGAAACTTAATAAGATTTTTTAATAAAAAGACGTTTATCCTCTACAGTTTGAAAATTACAAACACCTCAATTCTTATTATAAAATAAAAACTTTCATTATGTCTCTCAGTATAGTGTCATTTGCAATGAGCAAGATTTGAATACTTTTGATTTTGAAAATGAGGTTTTTTTTTTTCCTCAGTCCATATGGTTTAAGTGTTTCCTAACATCTATTTACATCTTCTTTATAGAATTGGATTATTATCAATCACTTTGTAGACTCTACTTTCAGTTCCCAATTGTTCTGGCCTTTTCTTTCACTTCTGGAAAGCTCTAAGTAGCAGACCCTTGCACAAGCGTGACCCAGACGTATGTGTCCCCTACCCCAACTCCCATCATGTAGTACCTGCTCTCAATTCCATTATTATTATTATTTTTTTTTAGTGTTGTACTCCCATGATATCTCTGATTCTTCCAAAAGAGTTTTTAAAAGAAGAAAAGAAAACACAGGTAAATGAACGAGTATAGACCAGAAAAACCAAACAGATCCCAGGTATATGTTTAAGAGAATGAAAACAACCTTTGGTCAAAACATTTATGTCTTCAAGGGAGCCAGGGTGGCTCATTTGGTTAAACTTAAGACTCTTGATTTTGGCTCAGGTCATGAGCTCAGGATTGTGAGATCCAGCCCGCCCCATGTTGGGCTCCTTGCTCAGTAGAGTCAGCTGGAGTCTCTCTCTCCTTCTCCCTCTGCCCCTCCCGCAATGTGCTGGCGTGCCATCTCGCTCTAAAAATAAATAAATAAAATCTTTAAAAAAATGTTTATGTCTCTTGATGGAATAAATTTAAGTTTTATTAGCTTTTTAATGTTACATTGGCTTAAAGAGGAAATAATTTTTCTTTTTTTCAGTTTTAAGCAGCTGAAATTTCAAAAAGAAATTGTAAAATATAGTAGAATCATAATCATTTTAATGATTGAATGAATTAGATTATGACCAAAGCAGGGCATGAAAAAATATTTTAATTTTTTTAATTGGATAATAAGAATGGTCAGTGTTAGGAAATCTATACAGAGTTTTCTCAACTAAAATCAAGTTATATATCCTGAGGCTTTTTAAAAAATTTATCTCTTTTTTTTCTATCTTAAACCTTTTATTTATTTTTTTAACACTTTACTCATTTGGCACGTCTCTTATTCTGTTAACTCTGCTACTAAAAATGTATTTTTATTTACTATATTTTAAATTTTCTGATTAAAAGCAGCAAAATTTCTCCATAGATTGCATTAGTGGTTGAAAGATTCCTTAGATGTTACCTAATTTGATGCCTTTCTTTCTAATTTGTAAATATATGCTGTCAATCAGTCTTTTCAATAGAACTCATTCTCTTCAAACGTTAAAATGCCCTTCTAGAAAATGGCCTACTCAGAATACCATATCATTTACCTCTATTAATAATAATTTTCCATGGATGATATAAAAAATGAACATGTTGCAATAAATACAATATACAATTATTAGAATATTGTATATGTAATAGGTCTTCTTGTCTTCTCACTTCAGAGATAATTGATTTAGCTTGAATTATTCAGATTCTACATCTCTTTGGTGTGGATAATTTAGAAAGTTTTACCATTTTAATAATTGGGTGTCTGTCAATTCAATTAGCCATGTGGGATTCTGGTTTAACCATTTAGACCACACTCCAATTGAATATGCTAAGATCCTTTTGTATGTGTTCAATTCTTAAAGCTCTCTGAATTCCATCTCTGTGCTATGTTTTATAGCCTGAATAATAGCAACACCGCTTACTTCCTTCAGGGAAGGTGTTTTAAATGGCTGTAAAATGCTGCCTTGTTTTTAGATGCATAATTATAGGTTTTGCATTTATTTGCCTGAAGATTTTAATAATTTAAAAGATGCTTTTCTAGTAATCAAAATGAAGTAATTTTTCCTAATAATTACCTCAGTCAACTTTTTTTAAAGAGTCAGTGATGAACATATTCATGCTGTGAGATATAAAAAGGTGATTAAACAGAATTTAGCATTGAATACATTTTCTCTCTGCCATCTATTGAAATCACTATTTAAATTTAGTACTGGTGAGAAATTGGTATTTCCGTAATGGAACATAATTAATAGCATCTTTTTCATTTCAGAAAAATAAATTTATGCAAGTTTTTTTTATTTTCATCATTGATGACTGTAACGTGAGGGAGTACCAAGCAGGCATGTGCAGAGGTATTCCCTGAGTCTAGAGGATGAACTCACTTCAAAGACACTTCAGGGCAGCTTCATAGACTGCATACCACCTCTAAAGAGACGGAACTATCTCAAGGCTTAATTTGAGGATCATTCAAGACAAGGAAAATTTAAAATTATGGCCAGAGCAGAGTACTAGGGAGTCCCCATGAGAGTTAATACATAGGAATACATTAAAGAGAACTTGATTTTGTTCTTAGTTTTCAAACTTGAGTTAAGGCACAGGGCTAGTTTCCATTCCTTTAACGAAGATAAAAGCAAGGCTTAGGGAAGTATCTTCAACCTACAGATTGATATTGGGATATTTTTAGGTAAGAAGTAGGGGAGATAATAGAAGAGGAAGTAGAAAGTATCTAGTCCTTTGGCTCTTTGAACTAAGTTGATGACAAGGAGTGTAATTAGAAACAGGATTGGATAAAGGTGGTGGTGATGGTGGGTAAATATAACTACGAAATAATGTCAAGTCTGAGGTGTGCGCCTTGAGCAACTGGGTCCAGGGTCTTGTAAAAATATACGTGATACCACTTTGGAGCTTTGTGGTTGTGACTAAACAGCCAGAACCCAAACATTTAAGTCTGGGTTGTTAAATTCTGAGTTTGATTTGGAAACACTGGATGTTGTTATAAGAATACGGAGAAGAAAATATTAGGGGATCAAGACAAGGCATGAGAGTCTTCTCCACAATGCTATAACAAGGTCTAATAATTCTCGGGTCTCCTCCATCTCTCAAACAAACTTTAAATAGTTTTCCAAGATTTTCTTTTTCATATAATGAAGTTTCTCAAACACATCCTTTTTCCAGGACTAATTCTGCTCACCCATGGAACTGCTTAATTCTGCTTTATAAAACAGAATGTTAATGAATGCTGATTTCCTCCTCTAATGGACAAGTCTTTAGAACACAAGACTTCAACTTCAATATCAGCACACTGTCAATGATTAGGAAGAACTGAGTAGAGAAATCAAGGAGAATTATTACAACTTTGGAAAAAATAATCTAAGTGTACATTCCTTTCATGGAAGACAGTGGCAATATTTTATAACTCAAGGAATTTGGAAGTGAAGGCATTTTGTAAAACAGTCTTACATTCTCATGGTCGTGGAAATTTAGGTTAATATATGATTTTTTCATATTCTCATCCAATCAATATTCATTTTAAAATATTTATGTAAATCTAGTGCATCAGTACTGTAATAGAAGGTAATGTACAACAATAATAAAAAATTCATATGCTGTATTCAAGTTTATAAAAATATGGCACCGATGCTAATTTCCTACTTTGATAATGTACTAGTTATCTGAGATGTTACTATTGAGGGGAGCTGCATGAAGGAAGGGTACAGGGGAACTCTGTACCATTTTTGCAACTGCTTGTGAAATAAACAATTTCAAAATTAAAAAGTAATTTAAGCTAATAAAGACAAGGTAGCTGTCCTTACAGATGTCATGGCATATAAAATGAGACAGGAATTACATAAGCAATCATAACAACCTCAAGTGTAACAAGTGCTATGAAGGAAGACACTAAAACATAGCCTTGGGATTTATGCCAGTTATATAACCAGGGAAGACTTCTTTCTGGAAGTCTAGATGTTGACTAAGTGAAATTTAACTGAGGGCATGGGTTGGAGGGGAGCATAGCAGGCAGGTGGGACAATGATGCCAAGACTCTGATGTGAGAAACCTGGGCAAATATTTGGAGCTTAAAGAAGCCCTCTTCATCCCGAGTACATAGTAAAGTGGGGAAGGATGCTCGGTGTGCCTAGGATACTAGATAATGCAGTACCTGTATGGTATGATACAGAGTATTAATTTTGTCCTGGTAGCAATGAGATTGTCATGAAAGCCTCTGAGGTGCTCTACATATTATAGGACAATTGATTAGCCTTAGGAAAATACATGTACTCTTTTTCTTACGGAAGCAGACATGTCTGCATGGTACAACAATCTTTTCTCAATTCAGATATACAGTGACATTATAGCATATAAGGATAGCTCACAATATCAACACCAACCTTTATTTGAACATTCATTTTTAAATAACTTTTTATCGAAACATGCCACAAATACATACACAAATCATAAAAGTATAGCCCCAATTTTCACAGTGGCCGCTCTCATGTAGCCACAACCCAGGTGAAGAATTAGAGCATCAAGAACACCCCAGGACCCCTCTTAGGCCATAGGGTACCTGCCCTTCTCCCAGCAGATGGCTGCTATGATAACTAACTTGTGCTTGTTTGAATTTATATAAATGGAATTGTCATGTATGGTTTTGTATTTGTCTTCTTTCCTTCACTATTGTGCTTGTGATTCATCCGTTTTATTGCATATAGCAGTAGTTGTTTCATTTCCATTATATTTATGCTGTTGTGGGAATATTTACTGATTTATCAGTTCTATTCTTGATGGAAATTTGTGCTGTTTCCACCCACTTACTTTTAAGCACAGAGTATGATGGTTTGGGTCATTATTTTAGTGTAGCAGGTTCATTTGTGAATTTTTATATACATAATTTAAGCCACAAAACATAAATACAATGAATTATTAATAACATAATTTAACAACAGAGTCAAAATATGCTAAGGATACTGGAGGAAAATAGAAAATTAGGAAATTTCTTATTAATGGAAGAGTTTGAAATAAGTAGAAACAAAATTTATAGGTTGGAAGACAGGCATTGAATTAAAAATGTTCAAATCAAACATTTAATTTTACATTTTGGTGACTCATATAGTTAGTTATGTTAGACATCTGTTAATTGTTATTTCTTATAGAGAAAAGGAAACCAAAACCTGTAATTATATGTTTTACAGCTAACATTGGATTTCAAAAAATTTCTAAAAGTTTTCTTAATTTTTTTCAAGGTGCCTTGCTGTGTTTACCTCTTTGCTCTACTATCTATTTACATACTTCAGCTTTTTTTTTTTTTACATACTTCAGCTTTGATATGCATTGTGGAGAAATAATGTCTTCAAGAACAGCTTCCTTGTGTTTTTTTGTGGGCTTCTCTCCCAGAGGACAGACTCAGAAGAGAGAAGATACAGGGATGAGCTACCACTGTCGTGCCTGGAGTCATTCTGGGAGTATATATGCTATTCATCCTTTCCCTCTTCTACTATCCATTTTCAATTCTCATCAGATTCAGCTATCAGCTTGGCAGATCTTGATGGCTTACCTGGAGATGTGACCCAGCATGTCATTCCCACAGAGTCTGAGACCTCAGTAATAAGTAACTTTGCAGGCTAAGGTTTCTTCATGTATTTATCCCCAGTTACCATGTTGCAAAGGATTACCAGAAGGCTCTCCAGTGGATCACCAGCAATCCACACAAACTCCTCCTTAACCGCATTGTGTAATAGTACCCCAAGCTTTTCTGCTGACCAGGGCTAACTAACCCTGTGAGATGGTGATCCCTAACACAAGAAATCCAAATTACTCTGGAGGCATCCATAAATTATAGCTCAATAGTATATTTGCTAGTCTTTAGAGTGCAGTCCTTCACATATCAGGAATGCACTCTGGGCCGGCCAGGGGAACATAATCCATTGTGGCCTTACGTAAAATGTTCATTCATTCAGATTGCCCATTTCCCTTGGGCCCTTTATTCCTTCCTCTGCTGTCTACCAGAGCAATTCAGGCATTTCTACTGCAGCATTCGGTCTTGATTTCTCCAGGCTCTAAGAGCCAATTTGACCTCATCCTCCAGGGTATTTTCCAGGGTATTAAGTCCTATGTCCTGAGGATTTGCCCCAAAGTTAATGAATTCTCATTTATGCTCTAATGTCCCAGCTCCCTTGATTGAGCATCTTTAGTACTACTCTGGTTCCTGTCGATACATGCTGGATAGTACTTATAGGTCTTTCTTCCTTATTAGGCACAGCAACTCCTTAGCAAGGTTGTACTTAGAGAGCTGTCAACAAGGAGAAGGAGTAGGGGTATTCCTAAATGGAGATAACCTATTAGCTTGCAGGGGAGAGACCTCTGCAGTCTTCCAGCATGGGGGAAGTGCTAACTTTGGTAGGGCACGGTGAGCCAACTGTGCAAGCTAAGGGCATTGCGATCTTCAGAACCAATAAGCTCAAAGGCACATCAATGTCTTCATCCTACATTTCCCAGTCCCAGAAGTTCTCAGCCAGGACCCTGACTATAACCCAATACATCTGCCTTGGATGAGCTTTTAAATGTCACTGGAGTTCTGTGACTAATTATCAGAACCTTAGTTCTACTTAGTTGCCTTAGCTCTTCCAATGCACAAGCTAAAGCCTTTTAATAAGGTACCAAAGGCACATGAAAGAGATTTATTGGGGGAGGCCTATGAAAGAAAAAAAGGAGAAAACAAGAGAAGGTGGAAAGTGCCTTCACATGTTAATGCATGTCTGACCGCTTTTAAGGAGAGGAATGTAAAACCATAGTGCAGTACTAAGAAAGTTTGTCTAACCCCACGGGGAGATCCTTGAACTGCAGCCATGTTTTTTTGTTTTGTTTTGTTTTGTTTTGTTTTGTTTTGTTTTGTTTCGTTTTAAGTCCCACATCTTGCAGGAATGAGCTTGTATTAGTACCTCTGCTGTGTTAATTGGCTAGGTACTGCCCTCCAGAAATACAGTGCAAATACAGAGATAGAACCCGAAAAGAAGTAGCTGAGACCCTCAGTCTTATTTTTCCCTCCACACGAGATCTAGTTGCACATTTGCAAGGCCACCACAAACACATTTTTCAGGCTCCGTTTTCAACTGGCTACCTATTAAGACAATAGAAAGCACTGATGGTATAGTAATAAAAGACAGGGAGATACCGGGGAATTACTCTCCCTCTCTTTTACTTTTGCTTGATGATTCAGAGCAACTGCACCTCTTTTGTAGTTTCATCAGAGAGGAGTCACAGTTACAGCCCCACTGTCTATGGTCCCAGCAATTTCTGGGCAGCTCCCCTACGGTTCCAGGCTGTCCTTGCGACGGTGGTTTCTGTGATCTCAATGGGTTTCTCTCATTGTCTGTTTAGCCCTAGAGGAGATTCAGTTTCTGGTCTGTATTCATCTCTGGATTCAGTCACTGCTCTCTCTGGCTTCACAGTTTTTCCCTCACCTGAATAATCAATTTCTTTTAGTCAGTTTCTTAAGATTTGAAGAGCTAAAGTGATTTTTTTAAAGATTTTATTTATTTATTTGACAGAGAGAGATCTCAAGTAAGCAGAGAGGCAGGCAGAGAGAGAGGAGGAAGCAGGCTCCCTGCTGAGCAGAGAGCCAAACAGGGGCCTAGATCCCAGGACCCTGAGATCATGACCTGAGCCAAAGGCAGAGGCTTTAACCCACAGAGCACTCAGGTGACGGAGTTATAGTGATTTTTATTTGCCTGCCTGGGCCTTAACTGATAGAATTAGGATAAATAATGTAGAAACCCATGTTGCTCTTATAAAATAATATCATTTTTCTTTATATCTAGCTTTCAGAAAAATGACTATTACAATTTTCTTCTAAAACCTTCTTAATTTAATATATTAAAATTATTTATCAAAAAGGATGTTCTTTTCCTATAACTTACATTTCTAATTAACATGTTCTTAAAATCACAGTAGAAGTGAGTTAAGAAAGAACAAGAAATTACCTTCCATAAAACATGTTTAATTGTTGAAGATATATAGTATTTATACTTAGAGACATATA
The DNA here is from genome assembly GCA_004023965.1 of Spilogale gracilis. Classification (NCBI taxonomy): domain Eukaryota; kingdom Metazoa; phylum Chordata; class Mammalia; order Carnivora; family Mephitidae; genus Spilogale; species Spilogale gracilis. The sequence goes on along the minus strand of PITA01014102.1, from coordinate 43,845 downwards.
ATTCTAATTCTATATTGCTGAACTTGACATTTAAAAAATTTATTAATTAGTACTAAATCAATACACATACATTGCAAAATAGAAATGTGTATTAATTTGGATATTTTTCTTCCCTACTTATTGAGTTTTCAAGCCAATAGGTAAGGGTAATAAAATGCTCAATGATGCATTTAAAATTGTTAATGCCTTTTTTAATGGACTGTCCAAATACAGATTTATCTACCAGATAGATTCATGTTCACCATTTAGGCTGAACTATAATGAACACATTTATCTGTATCTTGATCTCTACTGATACGTTTCACCAGACAAGTAACCTTTCTCAGTGTTTCTGATCAGTGTGCGTTTCAAGCATCATCAGTTCGCAAGACTTGCACAGTCTAACATCATCTATGATAAAGAGTTCTTCCCTCAACACACACACACACACACACACACACACACACACACAGGAGGGAGGGGAAGGGAAAAAAGTAGAGGTCGTCAGTGGAGAGATTTTCTTTGCAGTTTTACTTTATACATAAGGAAAAAATTATGTAAACTGTTGACTTTGGGAACGATCTTGACTCTGTGGTCTTATCTTCTGGACACTGGCCCCCACCTTACAGACGACCTCACCAGTCCTTTTTGGCCATGCCTAAACCCACACCAAGACCTAATCACTGAAGTTCCACAGTGGATTTTGGAGAGTACAGGGTTCAATGGCAATCTAACTGGGACTTTTTTTCCCATTCATATCCTCTATAAATTCTCTACTATAACTGATCCAATATAAAAATGCTCTTTACACTAAGTGAACAGAATGGCTGTCACCTAATGCTGGAGTAAGACAATAAGCATGAAAATCAAGAGGTCTTTATAGAACCCAGAGAATTTCTACCTCTAAGATAAAATTAGCAAAATCTTCCCAATATATGATGCGTTTGAAACTGCTTTGATTGTTATTCTTAAGTCAAACAATCTAATTAGAATATCAACCCCTTTTTATTTGGTTAAACTATAAGAGTTAGTGATATTTGACTATTTTTGGTCTAAAAATAGCAATTTCATAAAGTTCAACAAAAATAGGCTTCTAAAAGCTGAAACAAGATCACCTAAAAGCATCTGTTCAGCATGTGAGACTTCACATACATGTGAAATAATCTAATGCCATTTATAAAATGGAGACATTCAGCAAATGTCCATAATCTGTGTGAATTCACTCAGACTCTGCAGAATGCCCAAACCAGATTTTTCAAAACATCAACCTTTTCTCTCTACTGACCTAGTGATCTTTTAAGGTTTCAAGGTCAATGTGCCTGTAAAGGAATTAGTATAGTAAAGCCATAAAGGTTCAGACATTTTCATCCTGACCATTCTACTTAAAGCAAAATGCTGTTATTCAGAGAGAAATCTGGGTGCTTTTTACAGGTCTGTTGCCAAATAGTCTTGCAAATTTTAAGAAATCACTGTCAGAATATCCTTTTCACTTGGAAAGAAAGGGTATTAACCTGATGATTTCTGAGGTAATTTTCACTCTAAAAAATGATTCATTATATAATTCAGTTCTTAAGAAGTGGCTTTATTGGTAAATTGCAACCTGCTTCTGCTTCTTGTGAATTCTTCTCATTCTTCTGAATTAAATTCTCTACTTAATTAAGGCACAGTAGTGCTTAATTTTTATCGCATCTCAACAATTATAAGACGTGTTAATATGGCTTTTTGTTATTGTGCCATTCATGGAAGGTCTCTTGTACACTGGTAACCCTGCTGTGTTGGTTAAAATCTTTTTTGCTAGTTTTTGTGTTTAAATCATAGCAAAATGATTTTAATTGGTATTAAAGGGCCATTTATTTAAAGTTTAAGTTAGCTGTTTTTGCTATGTTTTTCTATCCTTCTAATTTTCATGGTTTTCTGAGGGACACGTTCCTACCTGCAGCCTGCATAAAAGCCCACACACTTCAGGCAGAAGCTTGAAGATCTGATAGCACCTATAATTAGCACTGCCTGGGCCACAACCAGAGCCCATAAAGACCACACTACCGAGGCTGCTCCAGCACTCCTGCCGTAGTTGGGAATAGTACCCTACTGCTTGAGAACGATGACGAAATCCAGATCATCCAACTGCTGCCAACAGCTGCTGCTGTAGCACTCTAAAAGCAGAAACAATAATCACTTTTCTCTCCTACCTTTCTTACTCAGACTCGGATTTCCCATTAACAGAAAGTAGCTAGGAGTCTATCACCAAGAAAGTTTGGGATATGTAGTTTTCTATTTACCCCTATGGCTGTTGATAATCTATTCTGAACTTTGTACCTCTATTCATCTTCCATACATCTTATATAAAACCACTTCATACATTCACCTAAAAACGCAAGTGTCTTTGTATAAATTAAATTGCTCTTAGAAAAAGGGAAAGTACAAGGATGCAGTAGTCTCCATATCCATCTCTGTGTGGTGTTGATTTCTTTTCTAGTTCATTCAATATCCATCTTCCACAGTCCATATTCAGCAATCTAAAGACTAAATCACATCGTCAAAAGCTTGAGCTCTAGTGAGTCCTTTTTCCCTCCACAAACCAGTTTGACAATCTGTAAGAATATAAACCCAATCCCCCCAAAAAATATACATGAGCGGATACATGTAGTATCTCTCACACCACTTCGGAAGGGTCACTGACTCTCTGAAGTCCATCAACCTACTATCATTTTTTTAAAGATTTTATTTATTTATTTAATTGACAGGGAGAGAGAGTGAGAGAGGAAACTACAGCAGGCGGAGTAGGAGAGGGAGAAGCAGACTTCCCACTGAACAGGGGGCCCGAGGTGGAGCTCTATCCCAGGGCCCCGGGGTTCATGACCTGAGCCCCAGGCAGATGTTTAATGACCGAGCCCCCAGGTGCCCCCAACTGTCCATTTTTGACATTGATCATTTATTGTTTTTTCTAACAAGAGAAAACTAAGTAATATGCTAAGAGCATATTTCTTCTTAAGAAGTAGGAAAGGAAAAGCAGCCTACTTGGTAATAGGGACATTGTCTATATTTCTAGGAAATGAAAACAACAAAACCTAAGATTAAAATGGCCACGTGATATCAAAACCAGTTTGGTAGAAAATAAGTAGTCATTTATTTTGAGCAATTTCAAATGATATAGGGTTCTGTTCATGAATGTTACATCATCTTTGTAATGTTAATTTTACATTTTAAGTAATGTAAAACTAAACTCAAATTATTCATTCAAAATTGCTTATAATAACTCAAAACCTTCCATAAAAACATAATATTTCATTTAGTTTATTTTCAAACTGACTCATTTAGGAAAACTTTTTGTATTACAAACTAGCAAATACATGAAGTCTTTGTTGTGGGAAAATGAAAGTTATTTTATTGTATATAATAATACTTTAGTGATTACTATAGGATATATGTAGAGGTTTAGTTTCAATTTTCTTTGGAAATACAGATCAAGCATTTTTTTTCAGAGTTTTTATCTAGTATTTTCCCTTTTTTTAGATCCTGTTGAAACCTTTAGAGCTATGTATCCACCCAGTGTTTCTTCAACTATGCTCTTTTAATCATAAAATAAGAATTGAATTTGTTCAAACTCATAAATATTGCAAGTAATTCAATTAATTGGTGATGATATTAATGCTACTTAAGAATAGTTTATGTTATTAAATTCACAGGAGGAAGCGACCACCTGAAAGCAAATACCCAAGAACAAAATAATTGCATAGTATTTATTTGATTTAATATATTGCATTTGTTTTGTCTCAATATTATTTGCAAGTTAAATTAGGAGGTAGGTGAAAGAATGATGGAGTGAAGAAAAATGGAACTGAAATTTACTTTATGTAGATTTATAATAATTGTAACTTAAATACCTAAAATTTAAAAAATAAAAATATTTAATTCAGATAATGAAATTAATTTGTTACAAACCCAGTTTGATACTTTTGTCATTATTAATGTTCATCCTTCTTCTACCCTAGGTCTTACCTCATGTTTTGTAGCCCATTATTTGCTTTTTAGGTATGTGCTTTTCACCAGGGACTAATGTTTTCTCATGCATCAGGATAGGAGTTGTTTGTGTTGGTAAAACCCTAGTACTCCTCTGGATATTTCTCAGGCACAATACATAATTCATGGGGCAGGGCTTCACTAAAACAAACACTGCAACAGTATTTCAGAGCCCCCTATATTTCCAATTTTATTTCCTACTTTTATCCTGTAAGGACTTTAGAAAGTTATCTCCAGTAAGCTGAGAACCATTGTCTCTATATTTCAGCATTAGTTATGGAATCAAAAAGGACACCTTCTCCAGGGGATGCCCAACAAATATTCACCAATATAAAAATCTGAGAAATCTCCAATCAGATCAGTCACCTAAGTTTGACCTTTCCATGCAGGAATACTGTCATCATTCATCTACACACATATTTATTGCCATTTCTTCTTCCTGTGAATTATCTTAGTTGTTATATTGAAGCTCTGAGTCTATCACGTAGATTAGATTGTACACCATTGTTGGTATTTTATATGAATTTATTTCAGTTTGCTAGCTTTTTTTTCTCCAATACAAATATAGGCAGAAATGTTAGCTGTGTTCTTCAGCAACCTCCTATATCACCTATTTTCTCATTAAATGAAACATCAGATGGGTGAACTGAATAAGTAAGCCAAAGGTATCTGCAATTGTAGATAATTATTCAACCCGTATTTAGAGTGCTCCTACTTGATGTGAGACACTCTGCGTTTGAGGTAGAGGATTCAAAGCAGAATAAAACAAAAACATTGATCTCACAGAACACGCTCTGTTGATGTAGAAAGGAAATCACACCAAAAGTAAAAATTCAAGACAATTAGTACTATTGTAGAGGAAAACACAAGATGCAATAGCAAAAAGGGAAAGACTGTGGATTGTGTGTAGGGCAGAATCAGTGAGAACTTGACAGAGGGTAAGGGTTAAAGTCTGAACTTCAGTTCAATAGAGATTTAATACGATCACTTTCATTTGTGTATAATAATCCCCGGTTCTGAGGTAATAAATCTCATTTGTGTATATTGTTTTACCAGTGTGAAAGAACAATTTATTCATTGTTAAAGCTCCATCTATACTAAATGCAACAACACAGTTGAGGACAATTAGAGAGCTTTTAGGTATTAGTTTTCTCATGAAAAGAAAAACTAATAACGTAGCTGCAATAGGAATACACTTTTATTTTGAAAGCAGATTTATTTATCAATTCATTTTTAATCCTACCCACAAAGCAGCACAATCTGTGGGTTCATATTTTTGGTTGTAGATACGATTCATTCAAGCAATACCGATGAGATCAACCTCAGTGCAGCTTTATCTTCTGTGTTCCATTTACTCCAAGTGCTCAACTTAAAAGCTAATCCAATGTTGCCTAATGAAAAATTACACGTTTCACCCTCTCATAAGTTAGCAAAATTGTGCCTTTTACTTCCAATACTAGCTTGACATAGCAATTTCTTTATATAAAACCGCTAAAAACTTTTATAATCCTTATAATGAACATATATAATTTACTTAATATTTGGAAACAACTTTTAAAATTCTTCTGCTTTCATTTTATAGTCTTGTTTTGGCCAGGGCTTCCAGGTCCTAGAATAAACTATCAGTTTTGTTTGGGAGATCTTGACATTTGGGCTTGAAATTTGCTTTTTGGGATTTTTTTCTTAAGTATGGAAACTGTACATGTCTGGTCTCGTCAATGTGTATCCACACAAACTCAAACTATATATCCTTCATATAAACACATTATTATTAGAGCAGGAGAGTTACACTAGCTTCACTGAAGAAACCTGTTGCAGATGTGTTGCCCAACTCTGTGTGAGAACTATTTCCTCTGTCCTTCCACTCTCCAGAATTTGCATCTTACCATGGGTTCCCAGGTCTACACTGTTGGGCCCTGTGCGGAGCCCGGCTCTGTGGGAAGAAGGCCGGAAGCCTGAAAGCCACGGAACAGCCCTGGGGAGAGGACAGTGCCTTTCTTCCACACAATGTACCACTCAGGCTGCTTTTAATGTTCAGGGCACCCTGTGAGGGATGAGGTGAAGGGGCAATGAGCAGCCACTGCAGCCTCCTCCTAATTGCCTTCCTTAACTGCAGGAAGCTGCAGAGCTGAAAACTACTTTGCAGAAACACCCTTATATCTAGATTTATGGATGCAAATTAGCATCTGCCAATTAGGCTGCAGACAAGCTGCTGTTGCTGCAAGAGAAAGGGGCATGGAGGTGTGGAGCGTGACTGCAGTAGTATTACGGTCATAGGCTCTGGGGTTGCTGACATGTAGATATGCTGGGTCACTGCTATATAAGTAGGGCCTTAAGCCCCAAAGTGTATGGGATGGCCTCTGGAGGCCCCCCCATCCTCATTGGGACAGAGGGAGCAGCTCTTCTGGAAGTCCAGTTGAGTAGTGTGTTTTGGGGTTCATTCCTGATATACCCTACAATTCTTATAACAACTTCCTGTTTAAATCCCTTTCTTCTTAAAATGACTAGAAGGGTTGCTATTTTCTGCAACTGAACTATGACAGATATTCATTATGAGTCCCACTCCTGGCTGCCCAAACTTGCTTCAGAGACTTTTTCTGCTTCATTTCACTACGTTTGCAGCTGTTGCTGTGGTTGATGAATGTAAACTCTTTTTAGTGACCTTATTCTTTCACATGGTGAGGGACAGTTGGAGATCATTCCTGAAATAGTTCTGGGCATGTAATGTCTTATAATCAGGGACCTATGAGTTCCAGAGTACAGAGAAAGAAGGAGGTCCCCTACTTCACCCTACCACTGATCGAAAAATCTAGTTCATTATAACAACTCTCCCTGCATAGTTGTCATTGGCAGCCTCCACCTCCTTCAGATAAAACCCAACCCCACTCTCAATCTTTCCTATATCCTCAAGATACTGATAGGTATATAATTGATAGGTATATAACCCTGAAGGAAATAATCCTATCTATTTTGTCTCTGTTTGCTTTATAATACTTATAATTATCATATCAGAACAAGCTAAGATTATAACCTTATACCTGTTGGCAAAATCCTAAGCCAGAAAAATGATTGTTCTTATGAACACAACAAAATTGGGCATTTTTAAATATACACACTTCTTCTTATGTTTTCTATGATTGAAAAAGCTACCCATCTTCTTAAAGACCTATGCACATTAGCTAATGTTAAAATCAATTTTTGTTTTTATGAATACTTCCACTTTGGTCTTTTACCGAGTTTATTTGAGATACAATAATGTGCTCTCTTTGTACACTGAATGAGATGAAAAATAATTCACTTACATATATATCCACTTTCAGATTTTGACTCCCCAAACCCATCGATCATGTGGTTTTAATTAATATGGCCTTCCCTTTTCTTTCAGACAATCCAGTTGAACACTTTGGAGAGTTAGCTAAAGGCTAAGCCCTAGAGGGTAGGAGAAACAAAGATCAGTAAAAGTATATATGGTCTTATAGCTATTTTAAAAATTGAATTCATTACAAAAGCTCTCAATAAAAAATATTTCAAGGTCATATGCTTTTATTGTTGAATCAAACTTCTAATAAATAGCATCAATTCCAAAAAAATTCTTACGAAAACGTAAAAGGAGTATCTGGTACACTTGAGTGTATAACATTTTAACTTTATAGTGGAATTGTTTGGGATTTCATTTTTAATTATCTATGTATTTACTACTCAGATCTTGACACTTTAGAGCATGATCTATCTATCTATCCATTTATTTATTGTACTATATTAAAGATGCTACTCCTTCTATTGACAAATAGACTCCTTCCCTTGAAATCAGTCTTGTCTTATGACTTTACATGTCTAATAAAATGTAGAGGAAGTGATATCTTGGGAATCCAGGGCAAGGCCATAACCAACTTTGCAGGTTCTACCAAGACATTCTGGAACATTTGGTTCAGTGCACATCCTTGTGGAAGTCAGCTGCCTTGAAGAAGTGCAACACTGACACTACCATGATGTGAGAAGCACAAGTCACATGGAGATTCTCTGGAAGATGGGACACAATGTGGAGTGAGGAGAGATAGAGATGGAGGTAAGACAGAGATCTAGAGACAGAAATAGAGACAGAGATGTGAGAGAGGCCAAGGAGCTCTGAGGTCCAGACATATAAATGAAGCAGCCATCATGGAAAAGGATCCTGAAGCAGTCCATTGCCCCAGCTGATTCCTCAAGTATCAAAGACATAAACACTGCAACCAATCCCTGAACAAACTTCTGGCCTCTGAAAGTGTAAATTAAATAAAATGGTTGTTTTAAGCCACTAAATGCTGCAATAGCTTGTTATGACACAATGCGGAAAGAACAATTGTTCATTTAGTAAATGTCTTCCCAGAAAATGACTGTATATTGAATAATATAAAAATGACCATATTTAAAAAGAAAAATACTTAGTCTCAAATGAAGAAAACATCCTACTACTCACAATAAAAAATGATAAGCAAATAGTTACAAAAAGACTTGCTAAGAGAAATATTAGAGAAATGTACAGCATTGAGAACAGATGAAAACATATCTCACTCCATCTAGGAGCTGGGGAATGAGGTGAAGAATCCCGGAGAGATATTTAAATTGAGACCTTGTATATTAATGGGAATCTATTTTATAGATAAAGATGTCAAATATCTAAGGTACACAGAATAACCTACAAAGGTAAAATGACACATGTTCCATCATGGTATCAGTGAGATATCTTAGTATAGATATGTAGCATGATATGCACAGGTAGGAAGGTGAAGAAGATTTTGAATGGAGGGAAAATCTTATAATTATCAAGTGCCTCATGGGTCATAAATAGTATCCCAGAGGTAAAAAAAAATTTTAAGGGATATTAAAAGCAGTCAAACCACTATTACAAATAAATTCCCAAATATTTGGCAGTTCAAACACAAGTATATTTCTTGCTCAACAGAAAAGTCCAGACATCCACTGCAGGTCTACATTGACTGTGAATGGAAGATGGCGATGATAGTGCAGAAGACCACTGGGGAAGGAGGGAAAAGTGAATGGGAAGAAGTCAGAGAGGGAGACAAACCATGAAAGAATCTCAACTCTGGGAAACAAACTGAAGGTTGTGGAAGAGGAGATGAGTGGGGGGATAAGTAACTTAGTGATGGGCATTAAGGAGGGCACATGATGTGATGAGCCCTGGATTTTATACACAACTGATGATCATTGAACACTATATTAGAAACTAATGATGTACTATATGTTGGTTAATTGAATTTAAATTAAAAAAAAAAACACAAAAACAGGAAAGATGGCAGTGGGACAGTGATCTGCTCCACAAAATCATTCACAAACTCTGAGTGAAGTAAGCTCCATGTTTTCAGCAAGTGATGTCAAGGTCACCCTGAGTGCAAACACAGCAGGCAGAAGGGAGAGAGTGTGATGAATCAAACTTGCAAGTCTTTATGAGCCATCATCCCTGGAAGTGGGACATATCACTTCCACCCATATTTCCCTGGTTAGACGTCAGTCCTAGGACCATACCCAACTATAATGTCATCTAGCCAGACGACCAGAAAGAAGAGGAATCAGTTTTCCTGAGCAGCCAGAGTCTCTGTCACAAGGGTAAAATTAATAGATTTTGATAACTAATTAGTGTGACAGAGAAGGTGTTTAGGTTGCCAATCAGATTTATCCCTTGGGCAATTTAGTAGGTACTCCATGTCTCTTAACTAGAATAAGAAACATAGAAAGAAAATGTCACTTACAGGTTTTTCTATGATTAAGTGATGTTAACAACAGGTTAACACGTGCCATCACATCTCGAATTTTTTTGGATGAGAAGCCAGAAGTGGTGACGGGTTAAGTAAATTCCCTACAGACCCACAGCTATTAGATGAGAACTCAGGGATCCAAGATCTATTTGATTTTATAGTTCACATTTACAAACATGACATCTAAGCTAGAACATGCAGAAAACAGCTGAGAATTGTATTATAATGCACAGAGAACACTTGAATCTGGGCCTATTTCTGAGCTTGCCAAAGGACAGTGTATACAGAAATAAGAAGACCAAAGAAAGTCTGCTAAAATGAGTCTCTCAGTCCAGGATGCTAGACCACAGCTCCACTGTGGCATGGTTGAAGAAGCTGACAGTTCATTTAAGAACCACCTGTCTTTGAAAATTGAGGAAGGAGTCATAGGGGCACTCTAAATTTGAGAAATCCAATACTACAATGTCTAAACCAAGGGACAATATGAGGTGGGAGGCTAACAGCCTTCTTAAATGTAGCTCTCAAATCCCCAATTCATATTAAGTTGATGACCTACTAGGCAACACTAGAAACAAAGATCAGGTCCTAGCAAACAGTTTGTCCTGAGAACTAAAACATGCTCATAAAATTTATGTCTTACTGTTTCCTCTTATACAAGGTTAACTACCACATGCTATCATGTCTATGCTGTAGACTTCCACCATGCTTCCATTTAGGTATGATAGAGACCACTGTCTTCACACAGTGAAGTGTCCTCTTCCTCTTGAACCCACAACTAGACTATATTTCTCAGACTTCTTCTGATTAAGTTTGGCCATGTGACTGAGTGCTACTGGTCAGTGCCATAGAAGCAGACATGATGCAAGACCCTTAAGGGATGCCCTTGTGTATAGTATCTCCCTTTATGCTCTTCCTCCATCCACTAACTGTACATAAGTGATTCTAATCCTAGAGTATGTTAGATCCCCAATATGAGCAGAACTGTATAAAACAGTAGAAAACATTTAAGTGGATATCAAGAGAAGTCAAAGACATGATAAAGAGAAAGGAGTATGAGGGGTAAGAAGAAAACTAGGGAGACAGTGGCATTAAAGCCAAGGAAGGTTAGAAATTAATGAAGCTAGAAAGTTATCCGGAATTAAATGTCATAGTATTATGGATTAGTTAAAAAAGAAAGGAGGGGCATCTGGGTGGCTCAGTTGGTTAAGCGACTGCCTTCGGCTCAGGTCATGATCCTGGAGTCCAGGATCAAGTCTCACATCGGGTTCCCTGCTCGGCAGGAAGCCTGCTTCTCCCTCTCACTCCCTGTGCTGTGTTCCCTCTCTGGCTGTGTTTCTCTCTGTCAAATAAATAAAATATTTAAAAAAAGAAAAGAAAAGAAAAGAAGAAAGGAAACAAAACAAAATGAAAAGAAATGAAAAGAAACAAAACAAAATAAAACCTTGGATTTACCAGTTGAAGTCATGAGTGACAAATACTTAGAAAATATTATTTAGTACTCAGAATGTGCCAGGTAATGTACTAGCCAGAGATGGAAAAACAACTGAGGGAGACAAAAGCAGACTTCCTTAGGGTTTGCATTTTGTAAGAGGGGCTCTTAATTTAAATTTATTTGAGGTAGATTAAATATGATTAAATACAAAATAAGTAAACACAACAGGGTAAAGAGATAGAAGGTGAAGGGGTAGAGAGAGTGTATAAACCAATATAAGCCAGGCAGCTAGAACAAGCTGAAGGAAGAGAGGTGAGCTCAGAGATGACAGACATGGGCCAGATAACATAGACTTCTATAAAAAGGATGAATATTTGAGATATTTCTTAGTGTAATAAGAAGTCGTCAGAATTTACTTAAGCTTTAGAAATTCAGCATTAGAAATTACTTTGTTTTCTTAAATATCTGTCTTTCTTTTGTTATACACATTTGGGGAATATTTCAGTATCAAAGATATTGCAGGTTTGGTTTTGCAAAGCAACTATCACAATAAAGTGGGTCTAATGAATTTTTTAGTTTCCCAGTGTATATAAAAGTTATGTTTTACACCGTACTGTAGTCTGTCAAGCATGCAGTCTGTGTTTAAAATGTACATACCATAATCTAGAGACATTTTAATGCTGCAAATTACTAATCATCATCTGAGCTTTTAGTGAGTGATCTTTTTGCTCGTGGAGGGTCTTGCCTCCATGCTGATGGCTGCTAACTCATCAGAGTGGTGGTTGCTGAAGTTTGATTTGGCTGTGGCAATTTCTTAAAATAAGAAAACAATGAAGTTTGCTACATTGACTGACTTTTCCATTCACAAACAATTTCTCCGTAGCATGTTTGAGAACATTGTACCCACAGAACTTCTTTCAGAATTGGGAGTCAATCATCTCAAAACCTACCACTGCTTTATCAAATAATTTAAGTTTTATCTAAATCCTCTGTTGTTCTTTCAACAACCTTCATAGCATATTTTCCAGGAGTAGATTTCATCTCAAGAAACCACCTTTTTTGTTCATTCAGAACAAAGTAGCTCTTTAGCTAGAGACTTTTGAAATGTATTTCTTACATAAAAAGACTTGAAGGTTGAAATCACTTCTTGATCCATGGGTGTAGAATGTTGTGTTAGCAGACATGAAAGAAACATTAATCTTGAAATACATATCCATCAGAGCTCTTGGGTAACCATATGCATGGGCAGTGAGCAGTTGTATTTTGGAATATGCGAATTTTTTTCCCGAGTAGTTCTCAACAGTGGGCTTAACATATTTGATAAATCATGTTGTAAATGGATGGCTGTCATGCAGGATTTGTCATTCCATTTAGAGGGCATAGGCATAGTAGATTTAGCATAATTCCTAAGGGCCATAACAATTTTCAGAATAGTAAATGAGAATTGGTTCCAACGTAAAGCCACCAGCTGCATTAGTCCCTGATAAGACTAGTGAGCTGTTACTTTGAACTTTTGAAGCCAAGCGTTGACTTTTCCTCTCTAGCTATGAAAGTCCTAGTTGGCATCTTCTTCCAACAGAAGGCTATTTCATCCATATTGAAAATCTGTGGTTTAGTGTAGTCACATTCATGAATTATCTTGGTAACCTATGGCAGCTTCTACATCAGCACTTGCTGCTTCATCTTGTACTTTGTTGTTATGGAGACAATTTCTTTCCTCAAACCTCATGAACCAATTTTTGCTAGCTCCAACCATTTCTTCTGTAGCTTCCTCATCTTTCTCAGCCTTCATAGAATTGAAGAAAGTTAGGACCTTGCTCTGGATTAGCTTTGGCATAAGGGAATATTGTGGCTGGTGTGATCCTATATCCAGATCACAAAAACGTTTTCCTATCAATAGTAAGTCTATTTTGCTTTCTTATCATTTGTGTGTTCACTGGAGTAGCATTTTTAATTTCCTTCAAGAACTTTTTCTTTGCATTCACAAGTTGCTTAATGGTTTGTCACAAGAGACCCAGCTTTCAGTTTCTCTTGCTTTCAACATTCCTTCCTCGTGAAGCTTAGTCATTTCTAGCTTTAGATTTAAAATTAGACATATGGGGCACCTGGGTGCCTCAGTCAGTTAAGCATCAACCCTTAATTTTGGCTCAGGTCATGATCTCAGGGTCCTAGGATCGAGTCCCACACTTAGTGTGAGGGAGAAAGGGCTGCTTGAGATTTTCTCCCTTTCCCTCTTCTCTCCCCCTGCTTGTGCACTCTCTCGCTTGCTCTCTCACTAGAATAAATAAAAATAAATAAAATGAGAGACATATGACTCTTCCTTTTATTTGAACGCTTAGAAGTCATTGTACAGTTATTAACAGGCCTAATTTCAATATTGCTGTGTTTCAGGGTATAGAGAATTCTGTGGTAAGAGAGAGAGAGACAGGGAGAGTTAGAGAGAAAAAGAGACCAGGGATTGGCAGGCTTGTAGAGTCAGAAAATGGTGGAACATTTATAAATGTTTGTGATCTTTTATGGGTGTGGTTCAGAACAATTACAACATTGAATATCACTGATCACAGATGATCATAACAAATATAAAAAAGTATAGAATATTACCAAAATAGGACACAGAGACATGAAGTGAGCACATGCTCTTGGAAAAATGGCACCAATACACTTCCTCAACTGGAGGGTTGCCACAAATCTTCAATTTGTAAAAAAAAACCCAATTTTTGAAAAACACCATAAAATGAAGTATGCATGTATTGAGTTCTTAAATTTTATTTAAAAACTTGCTGGTATTTTTATTAGGATTACATTGACTTTTCACTTTGGGGAGAATTGACATGATTATGATGCTGAGTCATCCTATACAAGAACAGATGGCATCTCATTTCTCAAGGTCCACTTCAGTACCTTTCAGGAGTGTCTTAAAGTTTCCATCACATATGTTTTGTGTAATTCTTGTTCATTTTTTTAAGTATTTAATCTTTGTTGCTATTGCAAATAAGTTTTTTTTTCATATATTTTGCCCTCTAGCTGGTTGTTGTCTACATAGATGAAGGCTAATGATTTTTGAATAATTTTTTAGATTATTAATTATTTTATTGCTTTCTTAGTTTTTTATTATTGTAGTATTAGTAGTTAATTGTTAGCTTTCGCAATGATTCTTTTGGGTTTCCAAAGTTCACATTATACCCTCTATAAATAGATACATTTTTTTTAAGAAAAACCTTTGTCTCTGATTGAGTTGTCTAATTTCTTTGATGAATATGTATAGTAGAATGTTGAATAGTAGAGGGAATAGTGGGCATCTTGGCCTAGCTTGTTCCTTGTCTTAGGAAAATGCCCTTAGTGTTATCTCATTCAATAAAAACTAAAATTGCCTATTTTCTTGAGTTGTTTGTTTTTAATCAAGAAGAAGCACTCAGTTTTTGTTATAGTTTTCAGCACTTATGGAAATACATGATTACATGATTTTTCTTTGCCACATTATCGTAGTTTATTATATTAAATGATTTCTTAATATTCAACCAAATTTTCATCACTAGAATAAATTCCACCTAATCACTTGTATTTTCTTAGTATGGATTTAGATTTCTTTTTTTTTTTTTAAAGATTTTATTTATTTGACAGAGAGAAACACAGCCAGAGAGGGAACACAAGCAGGGGGAGTGAGAGAGGGAGAAGCAGGCTTCCTGCCGGGTGTGAGGCTCAATCCCTGGACTCCAGGATCATGACCTGAGTTGAAGGCAGATGCTTAATGACTGAGCCACCCAGCTACCTTGTTATCTGGTATTTTTGCATTAATATTCACAAATATGTTTCTGTATCTACCAGGTTTATATATAAAGAGAATTCATAAAAAATAATTAGGGAATATAATTCATTACAATTTCCTGAAACCAATTATAAAGTGTGAGGTCTATCTGGTCTTGAGGTTTAACAGACTGTAAAAAATATCTGGGTTAGTTGCTCTGAGGAGGAAAAGGGTACAGTTATTTAATTACTATCTCTATTTCTTGCATAAAAATTGGCCAGTTTAGACTCTCTTAATAGAATGGAATCAATTTTGATAATCTTTATTTCCATTGAAAGTTATCTGCTTCAATTAGGTTTCCAAATGTATTCACAAGAAGTAAATATGAGCAGTCTCATGGTTTGTATCATTTCTTGTTCCAGCGATTCTTCCTTAGTCTTCTTCATTCTCTTAGTTGATTTTCTAACTTTCTCAATAATACTTATTAAATTATCACTTGAATTAAGCCTCTCACCTGCACTATGTAATGTAATTGTTTTGAACATAATTTTTTTTCTTTTACATCTACTTTCTCGCTTCTTTTTTTCTCTTTTTTTTTTTTATTTTTACTTATTTGAGAGAGAGACAGTGAACGAGAGAGCAAGCACAGAGGAAGAGTGAGAAGGAGAGAGAAGCAGACTCCCTACTGAGCAGGCAGCCTGATGTGGAACTCGATCCCAGGACCTGAGATCATGACCTGAGCTGAAGGCAGCCACTCAACCGACTGAGCCACCCAGGTGCTCCATATTTCCTCACTTCTAACAATTCTTTTCATTCCTTACTTTTTCTCTATCGCTGTTTCTAGATTTGTTA
>PITA01014102.1:0-27964 GCA_004023965.1 Spilogale gracilis | reverse complement strand
TGTGTCTGTGTAATTGATTTTTAGTTTTAAACCATTTGGCTGGAAAAGATGTTTGATATGATTTCATTCTTCTTAAATTTATGAGACTTGTTTTGTGGCCTAACATATGATCTCTCCTGGCGAATGTTCCATGGGCTCTTGAAAAGAATGTGTATTCTGCTGGTTTGGGATGGAATGTTTCACATATATCTGTTCGATCCATCTGTTCTAAAGTGTAGTTCAAAGCCACTGTTTCCTTATCGATTTTCTGTCTAGATAAGATTTGTTGATGAACTGGCTGTGAGAGATGATGGAAAGAAGGAATAATATTATATTTCTGGCTTGTGTAAATATGTGGTTGGCGGTGACTTTTATTATAATGAGGAAGACTGAAAGACAAAGACATTAATGATTGAGGAATTCAGTTTTGATCTTGTTAACCTTCAAATGTTTAGTATGCATCCATTTGGAGTTGCAAATTTGATGACTGGCTTTATTAATCTGAAATCCTGGGATAAAATCAAACATGGAATTACCTTGTTATGTTATTTTGTCAATGGTCTATGAGTTCTTATTTCACTGAGTTTTCTAAAAAATTAAGTATTCCAGAGAAATTTTCTTCTTTGAGTTTCTTCCTCTAGATCAGTACTTCACCTTTCATTTACATGTTTTGTTCTTTTACTTCAATTTACTTTCTTCTTTCAGTAGCAGGTTTTGCATTGGCCACTATGCCTCTTCTTTACATCACATCCATGCTGAACTTAAGCAGTTTTGTCCAGATAGAGAAAATTCAGGTGGAATTAGTTCTGTCCTCTTATCTGAGATTATTTTAATTGTCCTATGCCAGGCTATACTTAACCTGGTAGGGAATGCAGTCATTTATCATAAGGAGATAAATAAATCCTGATGGCTCCCTAATTTACCAACAGATCCTAGAGGCTCTATTTCTGTCAGTGGAGAGTCAGATACCATATTTCATCTCTACTATTTAGTCAGACTCTCTATGGCAACTACTTCTATTTTCACTCAACCATCTTGTGGCTTTCTACCTTTTCTAATCCTCATTCCTGAGTCAGGAAGGGAAAAAAATATTCATAAGCCTAATTAGTCGGAAACATGATGATTTAAGTGAGCACTGTGACCATTCTGTTTACTCAGAGTACAGCTTCTGAGGTTGGTTAGGGGTACTTAAGAGTAGTACTATTCCACAATTTACCAGTTCTTTTCTTGGCTGTCACCTTTGAGGTTTATGACATGAAGTTGAAATCCTTTTCTTGTTTATTTGATACTAGTGAATTTTTGGCTTAAAACTTTTACATTTTTCATTTATCAAGCATTGGGGAAGGAAGATTTTATTATCTGGTGTCACCCTACCACCTATATATGGAAGACCTAAGTTGAAAAATCTATATAATATAGTAGTTTAAAAGTCAGCTGCAAGGGTCTAAAGGACTCAGTAGTAAAGATATGAAGGCAATAGTTTAGGCGATATTTTTTTCATTTTCTTAAAAAATGGTTTTGAGGGGCACCTGGGTAGCTCAGTTGGTTAAGCCACTGCCTTCAGCTCAGGTCATGATCCTGGAGTCCTAGGATCGAGTCCCACATCGGGCTCCCAGTTCCACGGGGGGTCTGCTTCTCCCTCTGACCTTTTCCCCTCTTATGCTCTCTCTCACTCACTCTCTCTCTTTCAAATAAATTAAAAAATCTTTAAAAAATAGTTTTGAAATTATAAAGAAGTATATTGAAGCAAGAAAAGTAACAAGGTCAAATAATTTTTGTTAGTTTTAACATTGGAAAGATAGATGCATGATGCAAGTTTGAACACAGAATGGAAGGTGATTTTGACCATGACTGTAAAAGTCACTTATATTGTGGACATTGATTTTTAGCCTTTTACAATGAGTATACCTCTTATTTTTTAAAGTGTCTCATAACAATCAATGTACCAATATCTACAAAGCCACCATAAAACTGAGAAGTTTTTTATTGTTTGCTGCGAGTTTTTGTTTTTCCTATGCATTCTGAACTATTTGGCCCTTCCTGGGATGTTTCCAGGAATAAAACCTATGCAACCTGGGCTTAACTATATAGAAGTAAAGCAAAATTATTCATAATAGGTAAAAGAAAGCAGGGTTGTTGTTTTTTTTAAAAGATTTTGTTTATTTATTTGACAGAGAGAAACACACTGAGAGAGGGAACACAAGGAGGGGGAGTAAAAGAGGGAGAAGCAGTCTTCCTGCCAAGCAGGGAGCCCAATGCGGGGCTTGATCCCAGGACTCCAGGATCATGACCTGAGCTGAGGGAGACACTATGAGCAGACACTACTCATTGCTTTAAAAAACTGTATGCAGGAAAACAAAAACAAAAACAAAAAAACATGAACCAAACAACAAAAAGAAAAAACAAAAAAACCCTGATACAGTGATGGCAAATATGTGGTAGCATGCCCCCACTCAGTTCTCATCTTCCAGTGATGGCTTCCTACACTGACACACCATAGCTCTTCCTGCTGAATTGAATGATCTCAGAATCAATCTTTCTTTCTTTCTTTCTTTCTTTCTTTCTTTCTTTCTTTCTTTCTTTCTTTCTTTTTCTTTGAGAGAGAAAAAGAGAGAACGTGCATGAGCAAGGGGAGAAGGGCAGAGGGAGAGGAAGAAGGAGACTTCCTGCAGAGCAGGGAATCCAACTAAGGGCTTGATCCCAGTATCCCCAGATCACAACCTGAGCTGAAGACAGGCAGTGGCTGAACCATCCAGGTGCCCCCAGAACCATTCTTTTTTAAAAAAATACTTACTTATTTGTTTATTTACTTATTTTAAAGATTCTATTTATTTATTTGACAGACAGAGAGACAGAAAGAGCAGGAATACAAGCAGGGGGAGTGGAATACAAGCAGAGGCTTCTAGCTGAACAGGAAGCCCAACATGGGGCTCCATCCCAGAGCCCTGGGGTCATGTTCCATCCCAAGACTCTGGGATCATCACCCAAGAAGAAGGCAGACATTTAACGACTGAGCCACCCTAGGTGCCCCTCCCCAGAACCCTTCCTGATAAAGCTACCTCTGTTACCTTTTCCCACCAACCACTAGATTGAGTAAATAATTAAAATGAAAGTGAATTTGCCAATGGTATATGAAATCAGTGGTTTTCAGGTTTGTTTATGTCTTGGAATCACCTGATGGCCACCTTAAAAACCACTTCTGCCTGTGCAACACCCCAAGAGATTGATTTCCTTGTTCTAGGGTGTGGCCTGGGCATCACTGTAGTTGGAACTTCCTGAGTAATTGTCGTATGTGGCCTGAAAAAGCCTGAGATGAACTTTTCTAGCAAGCACACTGCATATTCAGTCTGTGCTGACCATCATTCAGGGAACTCTAAGTTCTCTCATTCGGACCACTGTAGCTGCCCCTGTAAAGCAAAGATTTTTACCCTCACCAAACAGGATATGTTCCCTGCAGCAACCAAAATGCTACCTCAGCTGACACAGAGAGGCCTGTCCAAGTCTGACAGACACCTCTTTCCTGCCTGGCCTTTGTGTATCCTGTTTTTTTTTTTTTGCATTAATTAGCCTACATTAATATGTCTTTACATACGTAAAAATCTAGCCCCTTATTAAAAAAAAAATAGAGATACCACCTAGTCTGTTTCCTTCATTTTAAAGAAAAGTATTTTGAAGATCAGGGCAATCAGTGATTTGTAAAAAGTAACAAACTTGGCAGAGGCAAAGCTTAGTTGAGAATCTAGTCCACTTTTCTAACTCTTGGGGTTGTGGTTTTCTAGGTTAAATATTTCTTAAAACTAATGTTTACTTCTTTCCCTGTTTACTTTCAAATGGTGGAAACAAAAGCATAGGCCACTTTTATTATATAATCTGATGCCATCTTCAGAAAAATAGTAACAAACAGCACTCTCTAATTTAACAGAAAGATCCTAAGGAAAAAGTGCTCTCGTCACCAGGCTTTATTTTCTTGCCCCCAAATTCTTACTGACCTGCAGTACTAAAGACAACAGCAAGGTCTGCGTAGCCCTTGTTGCTAATTGCTGATGTCTCAATGAGATTTCTTTCTTCTGAACTTTGACAAATTACTCTGAACTGAGTTTTTAGAGACTTGGTCCTCATTTCCAGAATACATTAAGTCTCACACTACTAAATAATTCACCCTGGAAAATAATGATACTCTAGGTAATAATTGGCTAGATGAATTCTGCAAAGACTAGAGATGTGATAGATCTGGGAACAAAAGAAAACAAAACAAGAATAAATCCAAATGTAGAGAAATAATAGGGATGACATCTTTTCTTTTCTTTTTTTTTTTTAATTTATTTGATGGAAAGAGAGAGATCACAAGTGGGCAGAGAGTCAGGCAGAGAGAGAGGAGGAAGCAGACTCTCTGCTGAGCAGAGAGCCCGATGCGGATCCCAGGACCCTGAGAACATGACCTGAGCAGAAGGCAGAGGCTTTAACCCACTGAGCTACCCAGGCACCCGGGATGGCACCATTTAACTTTATATTTTACTAGTGTGCAAATTAGAAATCTTTTTATGTAAAACCCAAACCCAATCAAATACTATAAAATAATGAATTGATTTTTAAAAAGCTATTGTTGGGAAATATTTATTATAGTAAGATTTGCATTATGACATAACTTACTACCCTAGAGAATTATATCACCAAGTTCAAATTATATTTGATTAGATTAATATCAACATACAATGGAAGCTTGACATAAAACAATCAGTGCATGTGGCATTCATGAATGTTAATCTTCTCTAAAGTAATCATATTAAAGTGTTGTAGTTGTAAATAAGTATTTTTTAAATAAGTATGTATTCTGGGAAATGTTAGAATTTTTGTTTAAAACGATTAACAATTTTATAGTGAAGATATTAACTCTGAAGTGAAAATCTTTATTATTCCTCAGATATTTGAAACCTAGCTTTAGGCCTATCCATTCAACATTGTAGTAGGCAGACAAAATAAGAAAACACACATAAAGGATTAACAATTTATAATAACAATTATAAATATGATGTCAAAGCACTTGCCTTGGATATTTATTTTTTTAATGAAGATCTGTGGATAAATGGTAGAGTGGAAGAACAAAATGATTACAATTAGATATAAAAGAGTAATGATTTCAATAAAATTTCATGTTCAGGAGGTAGTATGGTCTAATCAAAGGAAAAATCCAGCACTCTCATTAGCTAGCTCTGTAATATTAAACAAATTGTAATATTTAGGAATATGTGTCTTTAACAAAGGTGTAACCTTCAAAATAAACTTGGGTAATGTGGTATGGGTTTGCAGGTTAAACAGAAGGACTTCCTATTATGAAATAGTAACATCCAAGTTGTCCCAGGGTCTGCTATTTCAAAATGACGTTCTCTCTTTTGGGTTAAACTTTATCTTATTCTTGGCAGCCCTTCATGAAAAAAGGAAAGACCTCTCTCTGCATAAACAAGGAATTCAATGAATACATTTCCAGAAAGAAAGTTGGTAGTGATTCCTGGGTGGAAAATTTCCTCAAAAATGACAGAATGAGAATAACATGCGTCCAAAGAAGGTAAGAATATATAAAAAGGGAAAAATATGTTTAGAAGACATGTATCATAAATCTAAGACATATATCACAAATTTTCCCAGGACACCCTTCTTCATCAAAGAACAATTTTAACTGAAGTAGAGAAAGCTTGCTTTATTGTCATTTAGTCTTTGGGTTATTCCAGAATTGAGTCAAGAAGAAACCAGACTACATTCTAAATATATTATTTAAATATGTGTTATTCAGATATATTAATTTAATTAAAATGTATTGACTTTAAAATGAAAACTGTATTTCATTCAAGGGAAAGACATTTTTTCTAAGATTTTGTTTATTTGAGGGAGACAGCACTAGAGAGAGTGAGCACGAGTTGAGGGGGTGAGCAAGGGAGGGGAACAAGCAGACTCCCTGCTGAGCAGGGAGCCCCACGATGGGCTCTATCCCAGAACCCTGGGATCAAGACCTGAGCTGAGGGTGGACGCTTAAACAGCTGAGCCACCCAGGTGCCCTGAAAAGACATATTTTAAGAAAGAAATAAAGTATATAAATATAGGTGGACAGATAAAAATCAGCAAAAATAGAAAATGGAAAAATGTCTACACTTTAAGCATGTACCACACCATTTAAAAATGTTCTGCTATTACAATGTTTCTGGGATAATAAAGCTCATCAGAACAGGATTTCAAAGAGATAAAAGGTCAGTCTCCCCTTTGGTATAACACTGCCAGCCTTATTGAAACACATCTCCTTATTTTAAATGAAGTTGTCCCGATGCTTTTTCAATCTGTAGAAGTTATACAGCAGCATGTAAAAGTAAGGCAGTACCTCTGAAAAGAAGCTGAACCTGTGCTAGCCAAGTTGGTAAGACAAGAATCTCACTAATACCAACAGGAGAATTTTGGGTAGGGATGTGGAATGCAGCGCTTCTAAAATTCTGAGAAGCACGAGAAATAGCACATTATTCCAGAGAGAGGACCTTATGAATCAATAAATTTAGGTTGAAGTATTTGCTGTATAAGGTCATTGTGAGGTTTACATAAGTAAATATAGGTGAATGACATCATTTTGGGATGAGTATATGAGAAGAAGCAAATATTAATTATAGGTATGCACTTTTAAACTATATAATAGTGAACTTTTCCTGGAAAATCTTTTATTACTAGTCCTGATGATCAATGAGGATGCTGCCAAAACATCTGCTTTGAATATTTATTTTTAATGAAGACTGGTAGAATCAAAGCAAGAGAAAGCAGATAAAGAAGCAGTTATTTCAACAAAAGTTTGTATTTCAGCGATAAGATAGCCCGACTTAAATATATATATATACATACACACACATACCAGCTCTGTCATTGTCTTGCTGTGCAATGTAAAGCAGAGCTTCTAATTTGGGAAAATGTGTGCTTTAAGCACAACATAAACACCTAAAATTACTTAGTCCCTCTCTGTGACTTCCTCACCCTGACCACCTGGTCAAATGCCAACCTTTGCTCTTTTGATCCTGATTAGGAAAGCCTGCTATATGGCCGGGATTTGTTTCAGTTGTACTGAGCTGTTCAACTCATACCTGCTGAGTCTTCTCTCTCCCTGAGCCTTCCGGTGGCACACCATAGTGCTCTGCTCCCTTCCACCTCTCAAATCTGATCATCTTCTCTGATGATGGGGTGCAAAAAGAATACATCGTTCCATTATTTGATGCTGTGTATGTCCCTTCTATTGCAAATTTCTGCATGAAGAGGCACTCAAGCTACTATTCTAAATCAGAGGTTGGCACTTGCATAAATTGGATTTGTAAGCAAGAGCCATTTACAGTTTCTCTGCTTTTAGATTTTGCCTAATGAGGAGGAACAAACACATATTCAAAGTTACTTTACTGCTTCTACCAGAAGGACATGATATGATGGTGCGGTTAACTAGGGAAAGACATGAAATGAACTGCTGACAGCCCATGGGTCCCCAGGAGTGGGATCTTCCTCATCTCGTCTCTTAAGTCATCAGATCCCAGTGGATATTTGGTATCAGCAAAGCCAATGTGTCTGTCCATGCTATGTCAGCTCTTTGAGGAGAAGACTGAAGAGACCTCTTCTTTGGGAAAAGTGGTCCAGGCTCTTCTTAGTAGAACCCAAGCACTTGAACATGTTACCTCAACCCCCAATTACCTTAAAGCTTTCTCATTGTATCCCACTCTTACCACTGGATCAAAATTGGTTTTTAGCCCCAGAGTTTTACTAATTAGACAGAAGTCTGGGAAGCATTGAGAGGAGCAAAATTGCCTGTTATTTCAAGCCCAAGAAAAAACAAAGAGAGATTTTTCCCTAGGAAGTAACAATTTTTAAACAGCTCCCTCTGAATCACATTACAGGTTTGCAGGTCTGCCAGCTACAGAACAATGGCATCAAATACCATTTCGTGTATGGTTACCATAATCTTGACAAGCCCAATTTTGATTGTGTCATGGAAAAGAGACAGCTGAGGTCTTATGATATTGCATGACAGAATAGCAGTGAAGAGGCTCTCAGCTTACACAAATCAGATGAGACCCCAGAGCTGACCAAAGCTAGGGGGCAGGTGGGTAGCTTGGATTGGTGAGGATAGGTGGTAGCATGCAGAAGACACAAAATAGTGAATGCAGGAGAGACTACTCTTAGCTATTGCCACATGTATGTTTTCTCTTTATTCTCAACATTTATCTTTTTAATTTAATCTAACATAATCATTTTCTTCAGAAAAAAGTATTAGCAACTAACCCAAGATTCTGTTAGAAGATTAACTGATGAATCTGAATAAAATGATAAAGCTACTAAATGCTTTTGTTGAGTAATACTTAACGATGAAAACATATGCATGATAAATTCTTTAGTCAAAAAAGGTTATGTAAAAGTAAATACAATGTAATATTTTAGATATTATTTTTGTATATGTATAACATATAATCATATAAGAAGATAAAAAGAATGTGCAGGAAAAAGTAGCAGTGATTTTTTTTTTCATTGGGGGATTATACCTGTTTTTGTGTCTTTTTTTGTTTCTTAGGCTCCAAAAGCTCTTGGTTTAAGGAAGCAAATACTTTCAGGACTTGTTTTTGTTTTGAGAGACATATCAGTTTTCCTCTGGGGACTCACAATACTATAGGGGAGCCTGACCACACAGTCAATATAAATCATAAAAATATAGCAACAACAATGACAGAGTCAAGATTTTATGCTGTTATATTGGAGAATGTAGACTCACCTAGGAAGTGAAATTATACTGAATTGAAATGAATATAGATTGAATAAATGTAGAAGTGCCTTGCAAAAGGTAATGTGTTTATAATAAAAAGTATTTATATGTTAAATTCTGAAGAAAGATCTTTTGGATTGTCATCTTCAAAGACACAAATAATAAATAGTTGATTAGAATAACTATTAATCAAGTTTGGTGCTATAATTCATGAAAGCAATCCATTTACCACATCCACATTAATTCTGTATTTATAGCAAGACTGAATTCTTAAGCAATAATGATATGCTATTTGGAACAAAAAAATCTGACATTATTTCAGTAAAATAAATGGGGAAATTTATCAGTATGATTTTAAGAATACATTCATCCAGGTGTAAACTTACGGGCAAATAAGCTGATCATAATTCCGTAAGTAATAAAACCAGGATTAAGAAAGACCTGCAAACCTGTAATGTGATTCAGAGGGAGCTGTTTAAAAATTGTTCCTTCCTAGTCCTGCTATTCACTTCTTACACATATTTTATATATTTTAAACATGAAATTGCTATTAAAATAACACTTAAGATGAAAGTGTTTATGAAATGTATGGTTACAAGATGAAATTTAAAAGCCCCCTGATATCCAAGTCCTACTCCTTGGAAGTGCGATCACTGTTGATGGGGAGGAGGGTAATATTTTTTAGAAATTTTCTATGGATAGACATATGTATGTATACACACACCACAGAAACACAGATGCACTTGCATAAATTCATCTAAACAAACGGGATATATAACATATCATTCTTGAACATTTGTTAATCATTAATTATTTCTTAACCAGAAAGATAACAGAATGCATTTGTGAGCCCTTTTAGCTTTATCTCCTTACTTTTTAATGGCAGCCTTGTACATATAAATCTGCCACCACCCTGTGTTACCATATGACTTGCGCCCTGCTCTTCTAGTCACACTTCTAGTGTCACATCCTCAGAGTTCTTTCTTGACCCCCCCTTACCTAATTTAGGCTACCTATCTCCTCTATCAGGCTCTTTAATTTTGTTTTCTTTATAGTATACATTATAATTTGAATATGTATATGAATACATATATACAAGCATAAATTTGTTATTCATTTCCCATGATTCCCACAACTATGTTGTATACCTGAAACTAATGTACATTGTATGTCAACTATTTTAAAAAATTAAATTTAATTTTTTTAAGTTACACAACTTTCTACATTTACATTTATTTTTTGGTGACCTTGATGTTACATACTTAACCATTTGTCTTGTGAGTTACTAGTCTTTTTCTCAATAATTTTCAAGAGCTGTTTGAACATTAAAGAAATCCTTCCTTAGTTAGCTATGTGAATTAATTTTTCTAGAATTTCCTTTGTGTTTAACAATTCTTTTATGATATTTTCCCATAAAAGTGTTTAAAATTTAAGTAGGCAAACTTATCAATGGCTTCTAGGCCCTTATTCGTTTTCTGTGTTTTAAATGATTTCATTAGGATCAAACCATTTCCTGAAGTTATTAGGTAAGAATGATATATATATATATATAGATGATGAACAAATCCACAGTTATATCCAGAAATAAAAGTCATAATTGCTGAGGGAGAAGCAAACTCTCCATTGAGCAGGGATTCCCAATACTGAACTCCATCCCAGGACCCTGGAATCATGACCTGAGCCAAAGTCAGACCCTTAACTGACTGAGCCACCCAGGCGCCCCAAAACAGCCTTGGTTTTTAAAAATCATTTACAAATAAGAGAATGAAATTTAGTGATGTCTAAAATTTAAGTGCATTTTTCACAAATGAAATTCCATACAAATGTTCTTGAAATAAGCTTACTATTTCTTGGGGAGATATTTAAGAGAAAAAATAGAACTTTAAAAGCTGAGAGAAAAAAGTTTATTTTTTCCTGAGAATCCATGTGGCTTAGAGATGGTATAAGTAATGCACTCAGAACAGTTTTAAGTAAGTAGCTTATTTATCTCCTCAGTTGATCCACAAAGGATTTAGGATGGCTTATAAAAACACAACCAACAAAAGAGTAAAACATAAATAAAATATCAGGATCAGGGAAATATAAATTAGAATAAAAGGAACAGACCAAGGGGAAAAGAGAACACAGATAAGCAGACATAAAGTCCAAAACGGTTGTTATAATTGAGACATAAATTTGTGTCTGATCCCAAAAAGTCAAAGCAAAAAGGGAGGTGTTGTTACTTATCACAGTTTTCATTATCTATGAGAAGAAAATAATTCAGATTTTTGGGAGGAGAAAACCTATTCCTAGATAACATTTTAAAACATATTTCTTATGTAGATAAGCAACATGTAGTTTCTGAGTTGCAACTTAAAAATACTTAACTGGATGGGGCGCCTGGGTGGCTCAGTTGGTTGAGCGACTGCCTGTGGCTTGGGTCATGATCCCAGAGACCCGGGATCGAGCCCCACATCAGGCTCCCTACTCTGCGGGAGGCCTGCTTCTCCCTCTCTCACTCCCCCTGCTTGTGTTCCCTCTCTGGCTGTGTTTCTCTCTGTCAA
The DNA here is from genome assembly GCA_004023965.1 of Spilogale gracilis. Taxonomy (NCBI): domain Eukaryota; kingdom Metazoa; phylum Chordata; class Mammalia; order Carnivora; family Mephitidae; genus Spilogale; species Spilogale gracilis. The sequence continues at coordinate 16,678 of PITA01014102.1, read as the reverse complement.
ATAAATAAAATCTTAAAAAAAGAAAATCCCTAACTGGAAATAAAAGTCATCTGTCACATATGCAGTTGCCTCTAGTACTACTTCCATCTATAGCCATGACATGGCTTGTTACCTCCCACAGTAAGTCATTAATTTGTGTTTTCACTTATCCCTGTCAGACAGCAGACTGCCGCCCTCTTGGATCTCATAGTCTAGTCACAGAATCCCTAGAGATGAGTAAAAGCAAGAGAACAGGGAGGGAGCTTGGGGTTTAAACAGAACTGGAAGAACGGGAAAGGTTTTCCTTGCAAGATGGAATCTGCACTGATTGTACAAACCTTCAAGGTTAAAGAAAAAGGAAAGGTTATTTATTACCCCCATAAGATTATGAAATGGAGGTAATTTCAATATACATTAAAAGCACATAAATTCAAATAGGCTTATGTTTTGATCCAATAGATAGAATCAGTCTTTTCCATAAGGTTTTTTTTTCATATTCAATAGATCCACAATAGAGCAAATCTTGGATAAACTGAATAATTTTAAATAGAAAATTGAATTGTAAAAAAGTATCTTCATTCTTCATCTTGGTTGATCTTTCCCAGGAAGATATGTAGTTGCTCATGTTGAAAAATTTGCTTTACACACAGACCTCTATGGAAACTCCCCACCCATCCTCTGTCACATCACCTATTTCATTTTCTTCATTACAGTTCTGACTCTTTAAAATTATCTTTATTAGTTGTTGACTGTCTCCTACATAACATACACTTCACAAAGACAAATTTACAATGTTCTCAGTACTGTTCAATAAATATAAGTTCACTAAATAGATGTGTTCAGAGGTCCATGATATAAATTTAAGTAGACAATTTTAAGAAGGGAGAAGAGGCAAGGTAGGATAAAAAGATACCATATGCCCTGGAAAGTACTTATCACTAAACTGTTCTTTGGATGGCTGCTTGCCATAGATGCAATATCATAGATTTTAAAGATGTCCATTTCTTGGGTGCCTGGGTGGCTCAGTGGGTTAAAGCCTCTGCCTTCGGCTCAGGTCATGATCTCAGGGTCCTGGGATCAAGGCCCACATCAGGCTCTCTGCTCTGCAGGGAGCCTGCCTCATCCTCTCTCTCTGCCTACCTCTCTGCCTACTTGTGATCTCTCTCTCTGTCAAATAAATAAACAAAAAATCTTAAAAAAAAAAAGATGTCCATTTCTTTACCTATTTAAATTCTCTAATGTTTCCCAGGACTTAATTTTTGAAGATCACAGCACCGAATTATGTTGGTGGAATATTGGAGGAAGCTATCAAACTTGGAACACTATTTTCTCTGACCCCCACATTTGTTAAGAATTAATAATAAGAAACTGAAGGCAAGTGTGTCTTAGTTTGTTGAGAACAACCTTGTAGAAGAGGTAGCATATTTAGCTAATGTTTGCCAGTAGGGAGAAAACAAAAAGAAAAACACAAAATGAACTTTGCGATTAGAGGTATGTTGAAAGTTGTAGGCTTGACCACAAACTAAGATGCAAACATTCCTGATCATGAGGAATTTTTTAGCAATGTAAAGAAGTCTTCTATGAGGTCATGATTTCTAAGAATTCAAGCAGAGATCAGATGTCTTGCATGTATACAAGAACTTTTATATAATCTGAGAGGCTGGGCTGCATCTGAGGAATAGTGTGTTCACTAGTGGGGGATGAGTGACAAAAATAGATCAGTTTCTTAATTGATTTGCAACTTTATTGTGGTTTAGGGCCAACAGAGCCTGGTTAATACATCACAGCTCAGAGCCTAAATTAATTTGATTAAAAACCATATGTTGTCTTTTGCAAATTAATTTTCTCTATGTGTTGCTTTCTGGTATATCAAGACATACCAGTGTCATGATTAAAAACTCACCAGTTTAGCACATGCTCATATCTTTGACATAAAAAAAGCATAAACAAGATTCTTGTAGCTATTCACTGTTGTATTTTCAATGCCTAACATCCCATGAATCATTCTATGTAGGGGAATAGTTCTATCCTGGTATACTGGTAACTTTGCACAAGACCACATAGACCATGTAGGCAAGGATTGACTGAAATCTGTCTTTTGGAATGTCATGAACTTAAACCAGAGATTCCAACACACAATATCTACTTCTGATATACCCCTTCCTACTTGTGCATTTCAACATGGTCCTCTGATCTTGGGTGACACCTCGGAGGGCAGGTAGGACAATGTGTTGTGGGAATCTAATCTTTCTCTAACATGTGTGTTGCTGCCTGAGATACTCATGTATACATGCGTGGAGATGAATTATCTTGGTTTTCCAATCTGAGCTCCATCTTGAATTAAACTTTGCTTTTGAGTTTGTGTACATATAATCCATTGATGCACTATACATTTCAAAGGTCTGCCTTTTCTAACAGCATAGTGGTCCTTCTATGTCTTTATAATTTTTGTCGCATGATAAGTTTACAAAATATCACAGCATTTGATTATCTAAAAGGTTATCATATATGCAAACATTAGAACTTTCATATCCTATATTTTTTATAAAGATTTTATTTATTTGACAGAGAGAAACACAGCCAGAGAGGGAGCACAAACAGGGGGAGTGAGAGAGGGAGAAGCAGGCTTCCTGTCGAGCAGGGAACCCCATGTGGGGCTCGATCCCGGGTTTCCAGGGTCATCACCTGAGCCCAAGGCTGTTGCTTAACCAACTGAGCCCCCCAGGGGCTCCCATATCCTTTATTTTGATAAGGTTCAAAGACTAACAAATCTTCCTAATGATTCATTATTCTTTAAAAATCCCCTGAGTAGGAAAAAAGTACTACAGATGACCGTTTTGCTGTAATTACTACATTTATAGTTCATAACAAAAGAAGAGAAAGAGCAGCATATCATTCCAGACAGGATGTCCTGACAGCACCTTAGCAGGTGGGAAGAAGAAATATAACAAGAATCTAAAACTCAGCTTAAAACTGACACAAAGATCACCATGGCAACTTTTCTCCAACAATACTGTCATGCCTTTTGTTAAAAAATATTTATATCGGGGCATCTGGGTAGCTCAGTTGGTTGAGCGACTGCCTTCGGCTCAGGTCATGATCCCGGAGGCCCCGGGATCGAGTCCCACATGGGGCTCCCTGCTTGTCAGGAAGCCTGCTTCTCCTTCTCTCATTCCCCCTGCTTGTGCTCCCTCTCTGGCTGTGTTTCTCTCTGTTGAATAAATAAAATCTTTAAATAAAATATTTATATATCTTTCTGATTAAAATAGTTTTATATGTATATATGTATTTACTATATATACATAAATATATAGATCATATCTAATCATCATATTACTAAGTATATAAAAATGGTTAAATTAAGTGGCAGATGTTCAGTTATTCCACAATGTACATAAAAATATATAATTATATAGAAAAATGCTTATAAGTGGCAAAGCAAGATATACAGTATAATCTAAATATATATTTCATTTATAATAAAGATATACAAGTATCGAGTAAAAGCTTTTTAAAGTTTAATCTAGTTGCTATTAGCTATTTGTGCTATCTTGAGCAGGAAGTACTAAGACGTTGAGTGATTTTAAACTTACTTTTCTAATTTTTTTCAACATGCATGTTATGCATGTTGGTGACAATACTTTTAAAAATATGCATACAGTATTCTCTTGCTTCTCCCCTTCCTCTCCTTCCTTCACTTTCTCCTACTCTTCTTCCTCTCTGTTCTCATTTTGATATACTGTTCTCTTTTTTAAAAAGATTTTATTTATTTGACAGAGAGAAACACAGCCAGAGAGGGGACACAAGCAAGGGGAGTGAGAGAGGGAGAAGCAGGCTTCCCGCCGAGCAGGGAGCCCGATGTGGGGCTCAATCCCCGGTCTCCAGGATCATGACCTGAGCCAAAGGCAGTCGCTTAACCAACTGAGCCACCTAGGTGCCACCTTGATATATTGTTCTATGCGTTTTAATGCATGCATGGATTCTGGTAACTACCATCACCAAAAGAATAAAGAATAATTTCAACACCCCCAAAGAATTCCCTCTTCCTACTCTTTTGCACTTAGACTCTCTTCCTACCCCAGATTCTTGTCAGCCACTGATCTATTCAATACTCCTTATAGCCTTGCCTTTTCCTGAATATCAAGTGAATGGGTAACCCAATTTTTATTTTCATCTTAAATATTTTCATATTGTTTCAAATTAAGAAATGAGGTCTTTCACAGAATTGTTATCTACAAAATGATTATTTTCTTAGAAGTGATTTCTGGATTCAGAATTGCCTATTCAATGGGCATACCTTTTAATTGTTTCATATGTACTTCAAATTGCTTTCTAGGAGTTCAGGATCAATTTTTGCCTCTACCATTAGTGCATATGGCTGCTCATCTAAGAAAATGCTTTGCTATCATAGATTGAAAATATGATAGGTAAAAATTACATTTTATTCACCTGATTTTTTTCCTTATCAATTAGTTGTTTTTTTTTTTTTTTCTAAGCATGTTACTAGCCATGTACATTTTTTTCTATACTCACTGGTTCATGTCTTTTGTTTACATTTTGTAGGCTATCAGTGATATTTTTAATTATTAACTTGTTTAGAGGGTGCCTGGGTGGCTCAGTCAGTTAAGCATCTGTCTATGGCTCAGGTCATGCTTAGGTCACAATATCGGGTCCTGGGATCAGCCCCAGGTCAGGTCTGGCTCCCTGCTCTCCCTCTCCCTGTGCCCCTCCCCCATGCTTGTGCTTGGATCTATCACTCTCTCTCTGTCTCAAATAAATAAAATCTTTAAAACAATTATTAACTTGTAGAAATTCTTTAGAAGTAAGCATATTAATCTTGTGCCTGTTTTATTTGTTGCAGAATGTTTCCCAGTTTATTTGTCTATTTTCATAATTATTTTTTAATCTGTTAAAGTTCCATCCAGTTTTTGTTAAACCTATTGCTCTGGGAGTTTTTAACTTTTTCTATTGATTTCATTTGGAGGAAAATCTCCCCTATCTCAACATTTACATATTTATTTATATTTTTATTTTGTAAAAAACCAAAATAAAAACAAAACACATAATTCTGCATTTTCTTTCATAGACCACAATGTAGTTTATTGGATTTTTTGTTTATTTTAGCCATCATCCACTTGGCTGTGTGTAGATCTATATTTGGACAGCAGATTAAAATATCTGATTCCTAGTCCTCCGCTATTCACGTTCTATACTATTCCAATTCTTTTTTTTTTTTTTAAGATTTTGTTTTATTTATTTGACAGAGAGAAATACAGCCAGAGAGGGAACACAAGCAGGGGGAGTGAGAGAGGGAGAAGCAGGCTTCCCGCTGAGCAGGGAGCCCGATGTGGGACTCGATCCTGGGTCTCCAGGATCATGACCTGAGCCAAAGGCAGTTGCTTAACCAACTGAGCCACCCAGGCGCCCCAACTATTCCAATTCTTAGAACAGATGAGGAATACATTTCAGCAGCCTATGTGAGCTGCAGGTAATTGTCTTCTCTTTCTCTTCTCCCTTTCTTGAAAAACAACAACAACAACAAAAATAACCTGCCTTTTTTTTTTTTTCCAGACAGGCAATGTGTTCAGGCCTAAATGGTAAATCATAACTGGTGTATTGACTCTATTATTTGATTTCCTAAATTCCTTTATGTTTATAGTGTGGTAGGTGTGCAGCCCAGTTAAGACTACCTAATGAAGTAGAGGATATCCAGTTAAATTTGACTCTCAGATGAACAACGACTAATTTTTATGTACCTAATATTGTATTGGACATAGAGTAAAAATTAATCATAGTTATAGTTACCTGAATTGAAAATGTAACTATGTGCCTTATATTTCTACTTATAAAATCCAATACTCATCTATACCCAGTTCTGGCCAATGAAATCTAATGGCAAGTGTTGAAAAGATTTCCGGGAAAGTTTCTGTCTTCCAAATAAAAGGGTCACATAGGAGTAGTCCTGCCTTTTGCCCATTCTTGAACGTAGATGCAGTGTATGGTGGTGTAATAGCCATGTTGGGATGAGTGTTATCCCAAAGAATTAGAAATGAAAGCCACAAACTGAGAAGGCAGATAGAAAAGCTACTTGAAGCCTGGTCTCTGGCATAAGGGGCACTGGAAACTGACTCCTGAATTTTTTTCCTTTACAAGAAAAATAACTCCTATTAATTAAACCACTATAAGTCGAATTTTCTTATATTTTAAGCTGAATGCAGTTTTAATGTCTATATACTGCTGGGGGACAATTTCTATACTAAGAGTGCTTCACTTATAATGATAATGAATACAATCATTCCTTCATTTAGCACTTACCTTTTGAGCCTGACTTCATGTTTGAGAAGCACTGATTTACTATACCTCTCTCCTGTCTGCCAATTATTTTCCAGGGTGTTACAAAGTATAGAAAGTTTTTGGAGTTACTAACATACTTCAAGTTCTTCAAAAATAATGTTAACTGCATGCTAGATGCAATATTTAGGTCAGGGTCAGAGAATAGGGAATTTATAGTGTATGCTCCTACCTTTGTTCAGAAAGCTAGCATAGCTCTTTGACATGGAGTAAAAAAAATATATGGTCACTGGTAATTTTTCAATCTAATATTTTTGGTTTTATAAGCTGTGAAAATTATTTCTAGATTCTGGGGATAGGTCATCAAGCATAGGTTTGTAGTGTGGTTTTTTCCCACTTGCTATTTTGAGCACCATCTCACAATTGGGTTGTCTCGGGAGATATTAGATAATGCTATTAAAACCTGATGTTCCTATTCTTGGAAAACTTGACACAGTTATCTTGTAGTTGTAGTTGCGAGTTAGTTGCTGATAAATTTTACATCCATAGTGTAGCAAAAGGTAATTCCTTTTACAAACTAGCACATTTTTCCAATGTTATGGGCTGTGCATCTGTTGTATATTGAAGGAAGAAGTGAAGAAAATCATGAACCACACAGAGCCAATCAACGTCAATCTCAACCAGATAATTTTTCAAAAACAGATAAATCTGGGGTGCCTGGGTGGCTCACTTGGTTGGGCGACTGCCTTCAGCTCAGGTCATGATCCTGGAGACCCGAGATCAAGCCCTACATCGGGCTCCCTGCTCGGCGGGAAGGCTGCTTCTCCCTCTCTCACTCCCCTTGCTTGTGTTCCCTCTATGGCTGTATTTCTCTCTGTCAAATAAATAAATAAAATCTTTAAAAAAATAGATAAATCTAAGTTCTATTCTGCTTAATATTTTTAAATACTATATTCAAAATAAATTTTATATTAAAAGTATACTGCTGGGGTGCCTGGGTGGCTCAGTTGGTTAAATTTCTGACTCCAACTCAGGTCAAGAAATTGAGCCTTGCCTTGGGCTCTGTTCTTAGCAGGGCAATCTGCTTCTTCCCCTCCCTGCTTGTGTTCTCTCTCTCTCTGAAATAAATAAAATCTTTACAAAAAGTTAATAAAAAAATAAAAATGTGTTGCAATACCAACTACTCTATGGGACGGTCAATAAACTCTTTAGTAACTGAGAAACATTAATGGAAAAATGATATCTTGATTTAGAGTATGTTGATTACCACAACAATTGGTTTCTGAGGAAATCTAATAATATGTTATATAATTGGTGATTACAAAGTTATATTAAGCTTTTCAGTGCTTTATCATCAAAAAAATACATCTTTTTCAAGTGAGATTACTCAAACTAAAGTTTCAGTTAATAGTAGTATACATGGCTTAAAAGCATAAACTATGTGTGGTAGGCTGAATAATGGCCTCCCAAAATGTTCATGTCCTAATTCCTAGAACCTGTGAATGCGACCTTATATGGCAGCAGGAGCTTGCCAGGTATGGTTAAAATGAAGATCCTGAGTGGGTAGATTATTCTGGATTACCTAGGTAGAACTGATGTAATTACAAGGATCTTTATAAGAAGGAGGCAAGGGATCTGAGAGACAGAAGGTAATGTAAAGACAGAGCAGAGATTTGAAATGTTATACTTCTGGCTTTGAAGATGGAGGAAGGGGCCATGAGTCAAATAATGCAAAGAATGCATCTCTGAAACCTAGAAAAATCAACCAAGACAACAACATGTGTCGTCCTTGAATTGCTATCCCTAACAAGAACAAGTAAACACTATACAATAATAGGACACCACTGAGAGGTTCTAGAGTCCTAGAATGCACTGATAAAGCTGAAACACCATCTGATAACATGGAGATCAAGACAGACTACATCTGAAGGGTAAGAGAAGTGATTACGTGTTGACCGTACTGCTCTACCCCAGGCCAGCACAGCATCACAAGGAGAGGTCTCCCTTAAGCATTTGGCTTTTCTAGTGGGGAAAGAAAACACATGGGGGAAAACTAGTGCTCCCCAGCACTGTTGGTCTGTTTGTGGGAGGTGCCAGTCTGATCCCATCCCACTGGGATGGCAGAGTAATCTGTGGGACCCAGCCACTGGGAATCTGACTATAATGGAGAAAAGAAGAGGGACTTAAAACAACCAGCACTCATATTTTAGCAGACTGAGTTCATGCCTGCAGTGCTGATATGGTAATCCCAACCAGCAGCTTTACTCATCTGTAGAACCAAGATTAGTGGTACACTCTGACCAGGGAACTCAGTGGGGTAAAGGTATACTCGATTTGGATCTTCAAATCATGAGTCTTGACAGCCCTAGAGCCTGGTTTGCAATTACCCAGGCAAGGAGTTGACTCACAGCCCCACCAGTTGCAGAGTGTCCCCCAGCCACATCTGATCTAAGGGGCTGGTAGAATACCTAGCCCAGCAGCACTCAAGCTCAGAGAAGGGCTGGCAGAGCAGCGGATCACTTGCAGAGCAAAGCCAGTGGACCTTTCAACCAAGGCACTTGATGTGTAGGTCAGTTTGAGTTAAGACAACAAACAGAGAGCTCCACTAGTCTTAGAGCTGCTTCTCCCACTGTAGTGGGGCAGAGAAACTAATTCATAACCTTTCCTATTACTGAATACGGCCCCTAGAGCACATGGGAAAACTGGTTAAATGGCCGGTCACATCTGTAAGCCAAAACCAGTGGCCTCACCTGAGCAGGGAATTCAGTGAGCTCTTTTTGATTGATTTAGCCCCCCGAAACAATGAGCATAACAAGCCCTGCATCCCATCCCACTGCCCTGCCAGGGCAAGAAGGCGAATTTACAGTCCCATTCATAATGCATATAGTACTTTCTCTTCTTCCTTTGGTGACTGACGCTTCCAATTTAACCTCAGGGGAAGGTATCTAACCAAGGACAAAATTATTGCCTAAGCAGGGGTCTTCTTGTTGACTCTAAGGCTAGCTTCATTTTTGACCTTCTTATGTTTTAAATCCAAGAGATGATACATTGCCCTTTAAGATTTACCTCTTCTAAATTGAGTTTCTGTCATTGACATCTAAAGTGTCTGACAGGCTTACTTCCACATGTGTCTTGTTATCCACCCATTTTTACATTGTGTTTAAGCCTACTCAGATGGCTTTATATTTTCAATATTTGTGAGACTTAAAGCATTTCCTTCCCTCAGCCTGAAATTCATTTATTTAAATATGTCTTAAAACATCTAAACACTCATAGGTACTTATACTTAATATCAAAATATCATGTCTTTATGAAGTTTTTCCTTGTTCTTATAGTTGCAAGCTAACTTCTCCATGTTCTTATAGCTGGTGATTTCTTTCAAATTTGAACTTGCAAAATGTATACTTAAGTCTGCACCTTAAAACCTCTTATTCCCAAGAATCCATATCCTTCTTTTACTCAATTCCTTCTCAAAAATGCTTCTCAAAATTTTTATTAATACTAAGGTTTGAGTAAATGACTGTCAGTTACAGTGTTATTAGTAACTGATGTTCTTTAGATTAAAAATGATCCAAATTGGGGCGCCTGGGTGGCTCAGTTGGTTAAGCGACTGCCTTCGGCTCAGGTCATGATCCCGGAGACCCGGGATCGAGTCCCACATCCGGCTTCCTGCTCGGCGGGAAGCCTGCTTCTCCCTCTCTCACTCCCCCTGCTTGTGTTCCCTCTCTCGCTGTGTTTCTCTCTGTTAAATAAATAAAATCTTAAAAAAAAATTTTTTTTAAAATGATCCAAATAATAAGCATAGGTTGTTAAGTTCTAAAGGTACAATTCAGGTATTAACAAAATATGCAGGTGATTTCATGGGTTTTTAGGCTATCAAGTCATGCTTGGATTTCTTAAGTCAATTATTGTGTGAAATATACAATTTAGGGCACTGGGGTCACTCAATGAGTTAAAGCCTCTGCTTTCGGCTCAGGTCATGATCTCAGGGTCCTGGGATGGAGGCCCACATCTGGATCTCTGCTCAGCGGGGACCCTGCTTCCTCCTCTCTCTGCTTGCCTCTCTGCTTACTTGTGATCTCTCTCTCTGTTAATTAAATAAATAAAATCTTTTTAAAAAAAGAAATATACAATTTAATTATGTATCTTTAGGTGTCTTGTAACACAAGTGTCTTTAGATAAACCCAGATATCTAAAGTCTGTAAATAAAAAATTCACAACTAAATCAATATAAGTGGCAATTATTCTATATTCTTGTGATTATCTTTTTAAAAGTAATCATGGGTATAATAACACTCAACCTTAAATCTTTAAATGGACTGTTGGCTTTAAGAGAATAAAGATAACTCCTATTTTCCTGTCTGACTACTCGATAACAAGAGGAATGAGGAAAAAAAAAATGGAAATCTGCCTTGATGATAAGAAAAAGTAGACATAGAAAAAATACATATGCATATATATATATGATTCCCATTATAGTAAAAATAACACGGGGATGAGGATGGATGCCTAAAAGCCTGCCTGCTGATACAGATTTCATGAAAAGGTATTGAGAAATTAGCTTTTCAAGGGAAGTGGGCTACTCTAAGTGGCAAGGTCAATGATTCTTTCCTTGAAAAAAGCAGATTTTTCCCAAGCACGAGAACTCCTGCAGAAACTTCTTTCACATTTAATTCATACTAGGATATTACAAGCGACGATGAGAAAATCCACCATTTCTGCAATGCATGGCAGAGTGGAAGAAAACTTGTGGGTGGGAAGCAATTTTCATCTAAAGAAAAATGTGCCAGGGGAAAAGATGTACTATGTATGGCGTGAAAATCAAGTAAGCAATATAAGTGTGCTTAAATGTATGGAGGTAACCTCTAGAAAAGCCAGGAATTATATAATCCACAGAATACTGTGGAACAATGGAGATTTCAGAGGTGGAAGAAAGTAGATGTACAGATATTTCAGCATCACTGGCAGTAAGAAATCAGTAGGCAGTGGTAAAGACGTAGATTAATTCCACTAAATAAATCATAATTATGAAGGACCACAATAACTTAAAGAGAAAATAAACTTTTAAAATTATCAAAGGTAAACATACACAGTGAAGTAAACACAGACCTTACTGAGAAAGAAAATAAATAAAATATCAATTCTAGGAAAAAAAAATAAAGATGACAAAAGTAAACCACGAATTAGTTTTGTCTCCATAAATTTAAATGATGTTTGCTTATATATTAAAAGAAAAAAATATGCTCACATTGAATAATTAATCAAAATCCAACTACATGTTATATATAGGCGATATGAAATAAAATAATTTGGAAAGGCTGAAAGCAAAAGGCAAACAAAAGAAAGTAGGAAACTGAAGATTTAAAATTTCTTAGCATATTAATAGAAAATACATAATTCTAGTAAAAAAACCTGGATCAAATAAAAATACTTTATAAAATAAAACACTGCTCCACAGTAAAAATTTTATAATAATGATATATATACAAAATAATTGCATCAAAAATCAAGAAGAAAAATTAATTAGTATGGGCCACTCTCAACCTATAATATAATATATAGTATAATAGAATTAGATAAAAGACCTAAATAACTTTATTGCTTATATTGATCTAATTAATATAATTCAACTAGGCAAAGAAGTTACTTTTTCCATATACCCATAAAACAGTCACAGTATTTGACCAAAAAAAAAAATGATCAATAAGTAAAAACAGTAAAAATACTAAAAATACCGTTTTGTTTCTAATGTAACAAAAACAACAAATTAATTAGAAAATCAGTAAGACAAGCAAAAATGAATAATTTATATACTTACATTACTTCTCACTTTTTCTCTACATTTACTTCAAATTGTGTTTTACCATTTAATATTTTTCAGGATGAATTGTTAAGTGAAACAGCAAGTTACAGTATAGCATTTCATTTACATGTTTAGAATATGCTACAGTGTGTTTTAAAATTATATTTATATATTTAAATTATAATATATGCATATTTTGTATGTGTATAGTTATTTCTGAAATCATATATCAGAATTCATAATTTTTACAGTGAACTAGAAGAAATGGGAAAATAGTAGGATGAGACTTATCTTTCTCTTGACTTTTTGATCATTTCCCTATAAAACTTATTATATATTTAACAAGTATTAAGGGTGCCTGGGTGGCTCAGTGGGTTAAAGCCTCTGCCTTCAGCTCAGGTCATGATCTCAGGGTCCTGGGATCGAGGCCTACATCGGGTTCTCTGCTCAGCGGGGAGCCTGTTTCCTCCCCTCTCTCTTCCTGCCTCTCTGCCTACTTGTGATCTCTCTGTCAAATAAATGAATAAAGTCTTAAAAAAAAAAGTATTAAAAGGGTCTGTAAAACTGTTTTATATAGATAATCTCTATAAGTGCAAACATACATAGAAGGCATAGGGCAGTTTAGCCGTTGTTATCTCCATCTAGTGGGATTTTAGATAACATTTATTTCTTGTTTATATTTTACCATATTTTATGTTTTACCCTAAAGTATATGTCTCACAATTGGAAAGAGCAACTGTAAGCCTTTTCCCATTTTGGAAAACAATAACAAGTCTATACTGCAGTTAGTGTCCCATGCCTCTTGAGAAAAAATGTGAACTCCTTATTGTAGCATTCTACGTTCTCCATAACATCATCCCATTTTGTATACTGCCTCACACATCTTGTATTGGGCAAAAAACTCACTCCAAATTTACATAGCTCATTGATAACTCCATGCAATTTTTCATGCTGTTCCTCCTGCATAGAATAAATGTCTCTTCCATTACTGGGTACCAACCCGTTCATTTTATTTATTTTATTTTTTAGATTTATTTATTTATTTGAGTAATACACTGAGTACCAACCCCTTCATTGTATTTATTTTTTAGGTTTATTTATTTATTTAGGGGGTGAGGGACAGCAGAGAGGGAGATAGAGAAATGCATGTAGTTTATATGATGTGCTGTGGGTGTGTGCATTTGTGTGCGTATACATGAGCATGTGTGCTCACATGCTTTGGGAAAGCACTGGATGGTATGGAGAGAAGAGGAGGTAGTGGAGGAGAGATCAAGTGTCCACTGTGAAGGAAAAATGCTAAAGGGAGAGAAACAGGGCGCAGGGAAGAGGGAGAGAGAGAAAATGAAAGAGAAAAAGAAAATAAAATTAATTATCATTCCATCGAGACCTTGTCTCCAATGAAATAAAAGACATTTGAGGCTGGAGGTACTCAAATTTCAACTTTCCCAACAAGTATTAAGGGTGCCTGGGTGGCTCAGTGGGTGAAAGCCTCTGCCTTCGGCTCAGGTCATGATCTCAGGGTCCTGGGATTGTTTGCTCAAATTTTGTTTTCTCAAATAGTTAGAAGAGTTAGGTGAGGACTTGATCTTCTGACAGCATGTCATTGAGTTTGTGACTGTGGTGATGACTATAATGGAAACTGTCCTGTGCTGAGCAGCTGTGGAAATCGAGAGATTGCTGTTAACCCGGTCCTATATTTGCTGATACAGAGGGACTCAGTCCAAATATCCAACAGAACTGTTGTCCAAGTAAGTCACAGTTAATTCTAAAAATTTAATAGGAACTAGCCTAAGAACTATTTGGTAATGAGTCACCTCATTAATTTTTTCATTTTGACATCAACATTATAAGTATTAAAAAAGATGACTTAAACTGTGCACTGCTTTAGACTGAATTTAGAAGAATAAACACTTATCCTGAATTAAGAATAATTTATTTTTAGTCATTGTTTTTAATGCCAACGGGTGTTTCATATGACTTCCATCATGTTCTAATGCTCTAATTAAAACAAACAAACAAACAAACAAACCCCAAACGTGGCACTTCTTCATTTATTAGTCAATAACAATTTTTTTGTTTGGAATTTCTAAAGGATTTCAGTTTTGAGACACAGTTACATTAAAATGAATAAAACTGCATTTCTAAAAGAACTGGTTTTTTTAATAGAAGTTTAACATGCTTAGATTATTATGGAATTCTGAATTCATTTTTTGGTAGATTCTTGCAATCTTCTGACCTTATACAAGATATCCAACTCCTGAGCCTCAATTACTCATGATTAAAATAACAGTACTCCCCTCATATGGTTCTTGTTAATAATTTCACAGTAGATAATGCAAAAATGATTCCTATGTTAAGTTTGTATTTTACTTTACTACTTTTGGGGGTAAAGGGATTTAAAGATTATTTACAATTTAAATAGTGAGATAAAATATTTTGCATAATATTTACAGAATCAATAGCAAATGACAATGCATGCAGTTGAAAACAAATATGCTTAAAAAGTGACAAAGCATTTCTACTTTTGATAACAGTGCAGCAGGCTGTATGAGACTCATCCTCTTATAAACAGCAACTGAAAACACTGTGAAAAAGCTGAAAAAATAACTATTGATGACACTGGAAAACAACCTAAATCAGGCAGCACTGGAGGGTAGATGATCTCAGAAAGGTTACTTTCATTGGATGGTATCTGAATTTAGATGGCTTTTCTCTCCATATAGTGTGAGGACGCGCAAAGTCAGAGGCTAACGAGTCTGAAAAGCCAGAGTTTAGAAATTCCAGAGGAATTAAAACATCTGGGGAATATGGGCAAAAGGAGTATCCACAGAGAGGATAGACCTAAACCTGTCTACAAACTTTCTCAAAATCCTCGATTCTTCCATAATTATGTACACGAAGGTGCCCTACCGATAGCAATAGATACAGCACTAAGCAGGGATTTTAACCCCTCCTTTTCCAAAGAGGAGACAGAGTTTAGAATTTAAGTCCAACCAAAGTCACTACCTGAAAGAATAAAACTCAACATTCTTCAAAGAAAGCTAACCGAATTCAGTGTCTGCAATGTAATATTCACAATGCCCCAAATACCAAAACAAAGCAAAATACTAACTTGAGAATTAGAAGGAATATCGGACCATTAGATAAGAAAAAAAATGATCATTAGTCACGAAATCTGCAGTTACTCAAATGTTGAAGTTGGAAGTGGAAAACCAGACCTTCAAAAAGCTATTATAAAAATGTTTAAATTTAGTGGGAAATATGGCCAAAGAAAATAAGCAGATGGAGAATCTGGTGGAGAAACATAAGCCATTAAAAAAACTAAGAGCTATTCTAAAATTTAAGAAGTAAAGTATATGAAATGAAATCAGGTATCCCTCAAAAGGCCTTAACAAGCTCAGTGGAGATGCCAACAGCATGGTGAGTTGGGAGACAGAGCAATAGAAATGATCCTATCAGAAAAACAGAAAGGAAACAAGATTTTTAAACAGTGATTACAGTGTATCTATCAGGCAACATCAAGGAGTCTAACGTATGTGCAATTATAATCCTCAAAGATGAGAGACAGAGAGAAAGAGGGAGGGAGGAGAGGAGAGAATATCAAATAAGACAAAATATAAACCACTGTTCAACTGGAGTATAGGTTATTTAAATTTTTTTATTCGGTTCTTGCAATTTTTCCATAAGATTGAAAATATGGAAAAAGAAAAAGGAGCTAAAAGCAAAAAAAAAAAAAAGTGCTGCATTTATTTTTTTTTTCTTAAAGTGCAGTTTAAACATTTGACTCACCTCTATAATAAGTCAACACCTCTGGGCTATTTAATAAGACACTTTAGAACAAATTAAATTAGAGTATTTACAGTAATGGTTAAAAATTCAATTAAGGAAAAGTCCAACATGTATATAATGCATGATGGAAGAGCTAATTATTCACATTCATAATAATCTTAGAAATAGACTAATCTTTCCATAACTTTATTTTCAAAGACAGAGTAATATTGAAAACAAAGATGAAGACTTAATTAAGTCTTAAAAATAGATTCTGAAAAATTAACTGCATTTGCTAATTACTTTGTAATGCAGAAAACTGTTCTATTGAGCAATATTAAATAAATACACTTTCTGTCTGTCAATGGCCTGAAACCTTTCTTTTTCCAGACTTAGACCAATCTGTTTCCAATTTTAAAAAGAACTGGGAGTCTGAATTTGGGTCAGACTGCTCAAGGATATCTCAAAGCAGAGACTTTGCTTATCTTGAATTTTATACTTTATGCACAGAGTCATGGCTCTTATACATCCATCCATCCATAGGTACATATACAAACACAACGACAGAGCAATTAAACAGGAAGGTTAAGTTGTTCTAATACAGAAAAATGATTTTCTTAAAGTTTGATTTCTTTTTTCTCTGGGAGCACATTAAAGAAAATGAAGATCTTTAAAGTGTCAAAAATAGTACTTTCCTCTAATTTAGGCAGTTATATTTTCAACAGAATATTTTCTTTTCAATATATAAAATATGTTTAAAATTACAAGTAATTTTGAAATTTAAGACTGTGGTATGGAAACTACGGTAGTAGCATTCTGTAGCATTTAATGTTAATA
>PITA01014101.1:0-54906 GCA_004023965.1 Spilogale gracilis | reverse complement strand
GAATATATATCCACACAGAAATTTGCTCACAAATGTTTATAGTCACTTTATTCA
Source organism: Spilogale gracilis (assembly GCA_004023965.1). Classification (NCBI taxonomy): domain Eukaryota; kingdom Metazoa; phylum Chordata; class Mammalia; order Carnivora; family Mephitidae; genus Spilogale; species Spilogale gracilis. The sequence goes on along the minus strand of PITA01014101.1, from coordinate 54,852 downwards.
CAATTTGGAAGCAACTCAGATGTCCCTCAGTAGGTAAACAGGATCATTCAGACAGTGGAATATTACTCTGCGGTAAAAAGGAACCACCCATCAAACTACAAACAGGCCTGGAGAGCCTTAAATGCACATTACTAAGTGAAAGAAGGCAGTCTCAAGAGGCTACATGGGGTGTGACCCAAACTCTCTGACATTCTGGAAAAGGCAAAACTAGGCAGACTACAAAAGATCAGAGGTCGGCCAGGGGTTCAGGGTATGGAGCGGCGAGCAGGTGAGAGGGCCGTGAAAGATTCCGTATCATAGTGCCGTGCGGGACCCAAGGCATCACGCATTCGTCCAAAACCATGGATGATAACACCGAGGTTGAACCCTGATGTAAACCGTGCACTTTACTTAATAATCATGTATCAGTGTCTGTTCATTAATCGAAGACGATTCACCACACTAATACAATCCGTTAAAAATAGGGGAATTTCGGGGGATGGTGATTGGGTGTGCGGGAACTCTGCGTTTTCTGCCGAATTTTCTGTAAACCTAAAACTTCTCTAAAAATAGTCTATTGTTTTTTTTAATTAAAATTAGATAATGCGTGCTAACTGAGTGCGGTGAATATATAAACAGTTTAAAATTTTAACGGGAGTAGTCTGCTATGGGTCGGCCTCACAATATATCGCTAACGGTCTCCTAGTGAGAAGTCAGAGATGGGAAGGGATTTCTACAAAGCCTGGGCCAGTGTAGGAGGGAGAGCCTGACCTCCAGCCTCTTGCCCCCGTCTCTCCTTGCCATCATTCTCTCTCTCTGCCCTGACTCTCCCAGAGCATACCTTCGCCAAAGTTCCCAGGTTTGCAAAGTATTTCCTACAGCTTAAGAGGAAGGATGTCCATCACGCAGGGGCAGAGTAGAAATTGTGATACTGCACTTTTTCTTTAAAATTGAATATGATTTGAGGAAACAGTAACAAGGTTTAACAGGGCTTGGTTTGTCTTTTAACCTTCTTCTAGTCCTTGTTTTAATCATTCTTACCATTTCTCTCACACACTCATTGTTCTAGGGCTTCCCTCTAGTGGTTACACGTGGGTATTACATCTCAGCCGGGCAAAGCAGGATGGTTCATGGTCCCAAAGGAACATTTTGTGGGTTCATTTCCAAATAAATGTAGCATGTATAGTTAATAGTTTCATGATTAGGGGAAATATGTGAATTTAAAAGTGTTCCCTTGGTATTTGGCAAACACTACTCGGCCAGGTGGTCGTGTATCTCTGATTTGATAGGTCGTGAAGGGTACGTCCCCGCTTTGGGATTCTTACCCCACAGGCATATCACTCTTCCAACAGGAGAAAAAGATAAAGCAAACCCAGACCGAGGGATAGACGTCCCGCAAAATAGCTGGCCAATACTCCTCAAAACTGCGGGGCCGTGAAACCAAGACAAGCCTGAGAAACTCAGACCAGACTGAGGAGGTGAAGGAGACTGAATATGGAAGGCGAAAGTCATGCCCAGGAGTGGACTCTGGAAGGAAAAGGGTCAGCTGTGGAAACAATGAAATCCTAGTCCAGGGGGGAGTTCAGGTCCTAGTGACACTTAGATGTCCTTTCTCGGTTGTGAGGGTGTAAGAAACACAGGACATGAAGGGTAGGGAAAGCTGGGTGAGGCGTATCTAGAGCTTTCTGTGCTCCCTTCCATAAACCTAAATCTACTCTAAAATAAAAAAGGGTGCTTCACACATTTTCTTTAAGAGGTTGTTGTTATTTTAATCTTCTTCAGAGCCCCTCCCCTTCCTTCCTGGCAATACAATCTCAAGTTCCTAATGTTTTTAACTAAATTCTGTAACTTTTTGCACAGCTCTTCAAATCATTTTTTCAAAAGCATTGAATTTTGCACTTTATACGAATAAAGTTTGTAGTATGTCATTTGTACATGAATACAATTTTTTTAAAAGGAACAAAATTCTGTAAGTTCTAGCCACTGATTCTGATATGATCCTCTGGCTCCTTACATTTTTAAAAAGGTTTCTTCCTTCTTGTTTCCCAACCTCCCTCTTCCTCTTATTCTTTTTTCAGATTGCACGCGCGCGCGAGAGTGTGTGTGTGTGTGGGGGGGGTGTCTTTGTTGTATAGAAATTTTTTTAAAATTTATTTATTTTTATTGTTACTTAAATTTTTCCCCAGTGTTCCAAGATTCATTCCCCATTCCCCACCCCCAGTGCTCCATGCAATAGGTGCCCCCAGTATCCACCACCAGGCTCTCCCATCCCCCCACCCCCCTCCCTCCAAGTCCCTCAGTTGTATAGAAATTTCTACTTTCTTTATGCTTCATTACTTGAGAGCATCTGCATTTTTCACACTCAGGACCTAGGGGGCTGCGGGGTCTCTTTCACTGCCTATGCGGAGGCGGGGGCTCTTTCTTGAGCAGTGCTGGGACCCACTCCCCAGGACGACCTCGGACAGCAGCCAGGCCTGCAATCAGTCTTAAGTTTGAGCAAGGAAAACGCCTGCAGCTCCCCAGCCTCGCACCAGCAGTCGCGGGAGAGCTCCTGGCGAGGCCTTGGGGTGCGCATGCACGCCCTGCCTCTCCCCCAGGACACGCGAGGAGGCAGCTGTCCAGAAGCGCGCGACACAGGGACACAGGGAGGGCCACATGGAAGCAGGCCGCCTCCTCCCGCGGAGTTTGCTTCGAGGCTGGGGGACAGCCTTCCAAGGCTGCAGAGAGGAGTCCTCGCTGGGCGATGCCATTTCGCAAGCATCTTCTTCATTTCTGCTGTGATTTTTGGACTCAAATTTGGCAGCTCTTCCAACTCGGAGGTTTACGCTTCAAATAATCAGTTTGTCTTAACTTCCAAGGAAGTCAGATCGCCATGAAGGATGCAGTAGAGTATCTGAAATGCAGATCAAAACGTGGCTGCTTTCATTCCCACCACTCCTGTCCACACGGAGTGTGGCTCCCGCTCCAGCAGGTGGCCGCGGACCCCACCGGGATGCCCCCTCCCTCAGGAGACCCCTTAGGACTGAGTCAGCTGTTCCTCAGCATTTGGAGGGAACCATGTGGGGAGTGAGGCTGGGGGGTGTGGGCAGAGCCCCCTTGTCCCTGCTAACACCTGCAAGCTGGGCTTGGATGGGCATCCCTAGAGCCCAGGAGTCTCTTTCCTGTGGACGTTTCCTTTCTCATCAACCCTCCTCCTCCCATTTATGTTTTCTAGGCTCCCACCTGATCCCCTGGATCCTGGTTCTTCCACTCCTATGGGGTTAAATTTAAGACAGCGTTGGCTCCCACACTAACACTCTTGTCCCCCCCAATCCTGGAAATAATTAGCCTCCAGGGCAGGATGTAGTCCGAACTGCTTTCTTTCTCATTGGCACTGTGGGGTAGAGGCAGATGACCTTCTGGGACCTAAAGAAGGACAGGCGTGGTGTCCCCCACCTTGGGGCTGCGGCGGGGAAAGCTGCTTTCTGGTTCTCCTTTCTTTCTTCTCTTTTTATTTTTGGTCTATTCAAGATACCTTAAAACCAAAAAACAAAACCAGATCTTTTCAACTTCCTGCCCACTTAGCTTTTGGATCTTTTGCTAAAATAAAACCAAACAGTGCATGTCTCTTTACCTCTTTTGAATTCCAATTGCAATCCCTCCTCTGTGTGTGTGTGTGCTTGTCTTTCAAGCAACAACATTTAGCATGTATAATGTGCCAGACAGAATTATAGGAGCTTTCACATGCCGTCTATTTCTCCCTGCAGCTGGGGGAATTCAGCAGCTCTGCTATCCCCGAATCCTAAAGGATACAACCCGTGAACAGTCCAACAGGACCTTGAACTCCAGGGACACAGCCCTAGAGACCCGCCCTTACTTGCCATCCCGTCCTTCTCTCCAAGAGCTTCAAGTGGGACCACTACCTAATTTGCAGGGCCCCATACAAAACAAAAATGCAGGACCCCTTGCTCAAAAATTATTACAAGTCTCAAGATGGGGCAGCAGAGAATTAAACCAAGATTCGGAGTCACCGGAGTGGTGAAGAGCACCTCCATCTTCGAGAGCTGCTTTCTAGTGTGTTTGTGTGTGTGTGTGAGTGCGTGTGTACATGTGTGTACGTGTGTGTGCATTTGTGACAAAAACTTTTGCTAGTTTTATGTAGAGGGAAAAAGTGACACAGGAATTGTTCTTTTGCATACCAGATGTATCACTGTTTTTGTATTGTAGTTCTCCTTTGTTCCTCTAAGAGGACAAGTTATTTAGCCATTGGGTGGTCTCAATGGACAATTCAATATCAAAACGTTGTATCAACCATTTCGGCCTCAGAGCAGCTCCCCGCTCCTTCCTGAAAGCCTATTAGTTTCTGTTTTTGTAATTAGATTTAAATATAGTGTGTGACTGCAGCAGAACATTAAAAATAAAGATAAAATAACAACAACAACAACAACAAAAACAATTGCCTTACATCTTTGCACATGCATGAAATTAAGTGAGCAAAGAATGTATTCTATCTTCTAAATATATCGTTCTAAGTACTGGTAAGGATCATACCAATATAAGATTGCAAAATAAATCTATACAAGCAAGAAATCCATACTCGTGCTGCATTTAATATACATACATGATTTTATTTGATTGTCTTTATTTTTAAGTGATCTTAAACATAATTTCATCGTATCCTTTTTAAAATAACACAAGACTTAGTTGATTTGAAAAGGGATGGTGGTGAAGGTGAGGACCTCCAACCAAGCCTGAAGTCGGCCTGGCCACAACGGAGCAGGGACGCCCCAGCCCCAGCGTGTGACATCGCTGAGCCGCCAGGGGCCCCTCACTCGGTGCATCACCCACAGAAGATGAAGAACCTCAAAGGAGCAGCTGTCCTCCTATCAGCAAGACCAGGAATCTGGGGCCAGTTCCTTTTAAAAACTATTAATTTGTAAAAGTTAATCCAATGTATATAAACTTACAGAACTGATTTATGAAAGCGAATATGCCCACAGATAATCAGCAGTGACGTCTATGTGATAATCGCCGGCACCCTCCCGCGGGGCCAGGGGGACCGGCGGACAGGGGCAGTCCTGCGGGGCAGGCCTGCAAGGCTGCAGCGGCGGCCGGAAACCAGCGCAGCGGTTGTTGCCTCCAACGGCTTGGCTCGGTGCGATTTTCCGTTAACCGTTTATCATTCGGAGATCTTTCTGGAGTATTTGCAAAGCTGAACGTAGGCACATCCGATGTCACAACAGCTCAACTTCTCGATATCAAGCCAACAGAAATGTGTACATAGGTTTCCCCAAATGTTTTCGGAGAATATTCATAAAAGTCCAAATGTCCTGTTTTCGGGTAATGAGTCTAGATTTTTATATTAGTGACTCGGAAGCTAAAGCAAACGCACCAGCCGCCGCTGTTGGCGCACCGACCACGGGCTCCAACCTCGGGCCCAGGACAGCAAGCCTGATTCATAGCTCAAGGCGCAATAGGAGTTCTTCCGACGGTACACTGTGGCGCCCCAGCCAAGCCCGCTGCGAAGGCCCCTGGTCTGCAGCACAGCTGGGAAGGAGCGCCGGTCCCCCGGGGCCGGGGGGCGTGGGGGGAGGCTGCCGGTCACCTCGTGGGGGCTTGCTGGCTCGTCCCTCCGTCCCACACCAACGAGCCCGTCAACACGCTCAAGCTCTTGCTTACCAGCATCCCTTCTGAGTTCCCATGTAAGACAAGCGTCTGGGGGCTGGGCCCATCCACTTACCCTTAGAAACGTTGTTAGAGGAAATCCCACTGTGACATCATTTTTCCTAAAGCAAACTGGGGGAAAGCTCGGGAAAGGGGCCCTGGACCGCCTGTGCTGCCGGGGAGACCCCCGCCCTCCCCTCCGCCCACCACGGGGCTACCTCCTCCTTGTCCTCTTTCCTCTCTGCTAAATCAACTCTTCCGCAACCACTCTGACTTCCCTCACAATGTCACACTCGAGGAAGTCAGGATCCACAGTTTAGCGCTGGTTTAAACTCAAAGCAAAATAAGAGTTAAGAATACTTCATGCGGCGGAAGGCAGCATCTGCCGACATACTGCGCTAAGTCATCCAAGAGGAACACGGGGACCCGGGGTACAGCACAGTGGCCTTCCGCACGGCCTTCCTGACCCAGATGCTACAAGAATTACTTGTTTTATATCTATCTATCTGTAGTACTGATGTGAATAAGTTCTTTCTGAAATATATGAGATATGGACGATCTCAAGTGCTGTTTCCTACCCTAACACATTTTACTTTATAATGTTTTACCGTATGCACTGAATTTTTATTTATTTTTAAACATTTGTTTATTTGAGATGGAGTGCGAATGTGCCTGCAGCAGGGGAAGGGGGAGGGGCAGGGTCAGAGGGAGACACTTAGACTCCCTGCTGAGTGTCGAACCCAATCATATGAGCTGAGATCATGACCTGAGCCGAAACCAAGAGTCTAAGGCTCAACCGCCCTGCTACCTGGAGGCCCCAGCGCTGAATTTTTAAAACGTCATTTAGTTACATGGAGAGAAAGGAAAAGATGAGTGGTGTTAACCAAATTCAGTTAAAAAGCCAGGCAAAGGCACTGAGGTTTTTTCTTTGGCCGTTCAAGTTAGCAGCAATGCCTCCCAGATCAGGACTCCCTCTCTGCCCCTACTTTTTAATTATAATATTGTAAAACACAGTAAGTTGCAAAATATATTGGATTTTAGGGGCGCCTGGGTGGCTTCGTCATTAAGCATCTGCCTTCTTCTCAGGTCATGATCCCGGGGTCCTAGGAGCAAGGTGTGCATGGGGCTCCCCGCTCTCCAGCTCCCCTGTGGCTGTGTTCCCTCTCTTACTATCTCTCTCTGTCACAAATACATTTAAAAAATCTTAAATATATACAGATATATTTGATTTTAACCAAAAAGCTAAAATTGTGGTAATCAAAGTTTTAAACAAAATTCAATCTTAGACACAAAATACACGTCATCTTTTGTTTTGTTTGGAAGGGCATATTCTTAAACACATTTCAATGTTGACTGGAGGAAATGAGTGTAGACCAGGGTCTATTTTTTCCACCTACTGTTTAAGCTAGAGAAGGAAAGTGTTTAGTGAAGTAAACTCTTTAAACTGATGACATTTACAAAAAAGACAAGCAGAACAAGGGAGATTGATGTCACAAAAACGGTTATGACAACATTTGTGGGTACGATTCTCTATTAGGAGGAAGGGAGGGTGCAGCCCCTCACGTGTCCTACGTCCCATAACAAGCACATGGCACCAGGCAGCCTTCTACACCCCAAAACCTTAACGAAATCTCAATTCCGTAAAGCTAATAACATGAATACGTTTTAAAGGCTGGGATAATAGCAGCAGTTTAAAACAGAAGATTAGGAGATGAAGGGCAAATAGATTCCATTATTATAAAGGTATTCATTAACTTCTATTGGAGATTTTATTTTTACATAAGAATAATTACACCTATTTTTTTCACTCCATGCTCCGATGTGTAAGAATTGGAATTACCCCACAGTAAAATTCCTTAAGTGACTGAAATTAGCTAAAAAAAAAAATGCATGTTGGGTGTAGACACAGGAGAGAATGACTTCCTTCCTGTGAAAAATAGCTGGTGGTCCGTCAAGTGATAGAATATTATAGATAAAAATTGCAGACTTGAACTAAACCCGAAGAATTTAAATAGTACCTGTATTTTAAGTCCAACTGCTTAATATATTTCAGTGTAAGCTTTTACTTTTTCATGTGTCAAACGCAAGCTTTCTACCTTTTTTTTTTTTTTAACTTTCCACCACATTAACTGCAAAAGGAAAGGTGCGTATTTAACATAAAGAGAAAGGCTGGATCCTGAGATTTCGCAATAGTGTCCGAATATCCCACAGACACACACACACTCGTTCCGCAGCCAATGATGGAATGAAGTTTTGGAAGAAATGACTATTGGCCCCTTACAACCTGTGCTCCCTCCAGGTCAAGAAGCCACGACTAAGTCCTTCAACATAGCTTTAGAGTGAGAAGCCTACTTTCTATCTTTCCCTAAATGGGCCCTATTTCTTGTAATTCACATGACACGCTTTGCTGTGGTTGTCTGTTAAATTTCCTGTTTTGGTCTAGTTTCAGTGAATCAAAATAAGTAGCTCCCAGAAAAAGCTATGGTTAGCTACTGTTTTTGTTCCTTTGGGCATTTCCAGTTAGGTGTCTTCTCCTTGGAGGTCCAGAGGAAGGAAGGAAAACAGCCACAGACGAGGTCTAAGTAGGTCACAGAAGCTTCAAGGCACCGAAAAACGTGCCGTCCCCATCTCGCGATATTTTCGCGTCCTGCCTTGGAATTGCAAGCTGGAGCTCGTCTCCTTCTTCCAGCTTTGCAATGCCTGGAAAACATGATTGACAGGGACTTTAGGTGGTTGTACAACGCGGGAGGTGGGGAGGGGGTGCATTAAATAAAACGATGTTGTTATTTTGGAAAAAAATGTTAACATAGGCATTCACACTTCAAGAGACACCAGCGGACTTCTAAACCGGTTGCTATCCTACCAGCCTAAAAACTAAACCAAACTAAACCAAAGCAAATGAGCAGAAACACTTAAAACAGATATAAATGTATTTCTAACCCACTGGTCTATAAAATGGAGACTCTGAATAGAAACCAATGTTTTATGTGAAGAAAAAAAGTTAAGTAAATCATAGCACATCCCTTGTTGGGATATTGTATGGTTAAAAGTGGTTTTGCTTCGTTTTGTTGACAAAAATGTTCATAATGGTGTTAAAAAACAATGTCAAATAAAAATACAAAATAGAAATTCAAAAAATAATGATGTCAAATAAAAATACAAAATTGAAATACAAAAATACACATACATTATGCAGTATGTATATAATATGTATATTATATAGTATGTATATTATATACATATTGCATAGACACTACATAAATACACTTAAATGTGGATCTAAAATGTGTATATTACTAAGAATTTTTAAAAAACAGTTTATTAAAGCAAAGCCCACCTGTTAACATAGTTTTTTTCTGGAGTCCAGACGATAGGGTTAGGAGACATTGGGATTATTTTGATAGCCTTCTATATTTACATGTTTAAATGACCATACTTGTCCTCATAATCAAAAGCAATAAAATACTTAGCTTCTCAAAACTAACCAATAAATCTGTTACGTGACTGATTTACAATGATGTTCTGTGATACAGGAACACAGATTACAATTCAGGAACCACACTCAGTACATCAGTAGGGACCCCATTTTATTTTATTTTATTTTATTTAAGATTGTATTTATTTATTTGACAGAGAGAAACACAGCGAGATAGGGAACACAAGCAGGGGGAGTGAGAGAGGGAGAAGCAGGCTTCCCGCCGAGCAGGGAGCCCGATGTGGGACTCGATCCCTGGACTCCTGGATCATGACCTGAGCCGAAGGCAGACCCTTAACTACTGAGCCACCCCATTTTAAAAGACAAACATGCAGGAAAAGAAAGGATGATCAGGGGAGAAGAAACAAAGAAAGTAAACAAAATAATATTGAAGTTGTTATTTTTAACCAACAATTAGAAAAAAGCAGTTGCATTTTCATGAAGATGCCAGGAAAATGTATTCACACGAACGATGTTGTGCATGTTAACATTCACCGTCAGGCCCAGAGCACTTAGACCTCCTCAGGCAACAGCCAGTAAGTGTTCCTTTATCAGAACTTCGGATGTACCAGAAACCTTTCTGGATGCACACGGGGCTGTGGTCAGAATGAAAGACTGTCTCTAGAGACCTTTTTTTTTGTAACGGACTAGGACAGACAACAAACAAAAGAACATGGCTTCAGGTATCGTGAAGGGTAACGTGCACACTTTTTAGGATTAGCAAAGCATCTGATGACTACATAAAACAGTAAAAAAAAAATAGACTGGAATATATTTGTTGAATAGATCAGCTGTTATCATAAAGACTGAAGAGAATTTTGTATTTTGACAGAGGCTCTCGATCACGGAACACTACGTAATACTAACTCTCAAAATAAAGTCAGCGTATTCTGACGATTTTCAAGTAGGTTCTGTTTGAAGCTCGAGCTCTGAGTTACCGGCTCTTTCAATCCTTCCAGGTTCCCGCAGTCAGCCTGGCACTTGTACAACACTCGGTTTGTTAGTGAAATAGTAAGATCCAGCTCTGTATGAGACTGCTGCTGGGTCCTCAAAGGGACGATCTGCAGGGTTTTTTCCCAGGTTATTGTGCATGGGAGCACGCAGGCTCTTGTATACTAACAGGATGTTTTCATGCAAATCTGGAATGGCCTGGAGAGCAGTTCTCATACCTAACACTAAGCTCCGGCACTGAGGCACAGCTCTAAGGTCCGGTGAGGCCCCAGGCGAGTGTGGCCGAGGGCATGAGCACGGAGGGGCAAGGACCCGACACGGTCCCTGTGGAGTGCTGGTGTGCTTGGACTCGGTCCAGGCGGGGCGGCTGTGCCTGGACTTGGCCCTGTGGGTTTCCTGCAACGCCAGGATACTGGTCATCGCTGGGTGCAGCGGAACATCTCTTTATGAAAATTAGGGAGTTTCAATTCAACGCACTTCCTCATCATCCCCTTACAGCTGTTGATGGCTGCGGGTCCACCGTGACAACCATCTGGGATTTTCCTTCCTTCCTGATTGAGTGATTGTGCACTTGGTAGCAAAAGCCTTTGAATCTTAGGGCTTCGGAGGAGGCGGCCAGGCCCCAGGCCCCTGTTTCAGGGAACTGTTTGGAACTGAAGACATGCCGCAGGGTTCTCAACGGATTTGTCAAAATCACCAGAGAGGAATCAATGTGATAAAGGCTAATATGTTTTTTTTCCCCGAAAACCAGCTTTGATGAATTTACCCCCCAAATAAAATGAAGACTATTTTGGCAGTGACAACCCGAAGACCTGATGGGAACAAGGTCCTCCCTTGCTCTTTCTTTTCTCTCTGCATCTTCACTGCCCCTGAGCTGAAGGAGCTTTGCTCCTACACGTTCCCATCCCAAGGTACCTGTCTGGTCCGTGTGCACCGTGTCACCTGAAGGAGAGGGAGAGCAGCCACTGGGCAACCTGACCAGACCCTCGATCCAGCAGCAGGTGTAACAGAAATATGAACAAAAAAGCTTTGGGGGCTCACACTCTGGGGTCAGACCGGTCGGTTTAATGCAGGTTCTGGAACTTGGATGCTGTGCTCTCTAGGACAACGTGAGCTACCTCTCTGTGTCTCCCCATGCCACCTCGCCCCCCTTAAACAGGGGGGAATCATATGAAGGAGCCCAGGCCAGGTGCAGACAAGGATGTCTGGCCCACGGTACTCATTCCCTGGGTTCTCACACAATATTATCTACTGAAGAAAATGCAGTTTAGAAGTGCTCTCAGTGCTGACCGCGAGCACGTTCCTGCCCCCTTCCGTGTACAGAAGAATGATCAAATAATTAGTAATGATTGTATCCGTTTTGATTCAAATGAACTAGCTTATCCTTCAGGGAATTAACACCACGCAGCATACCAAGCAATGTCTGTGTATTCATACAGAACGTTATTTACCAGCTGAATAACAGGAATTATTGGGTAGTGTTTGAGGCATATTTTGAATACATCGGAACAAAGTCACCAGACTCAGTTCGTCCCCAAAGACGTGGACTTTCTTCCTCTGTATTAGGTGTCCCATGGCAAAGGTGTTATCGGTGTATAAAACCTGAAGGACAAACCAAAGACGATGGTCAGAAGCGAGCACAAGACACGGGCCGGGGGCAGCAGGTGGGCAGGGAACCTACCTGACCGTAGATGAAAAAGTAACCGGTTTCTTTCACCAGTATTTTATTTTCCTTCTCCTCCAGGGCTTTTCCTCTTTTAAAGCTCAGCAGCCATGGAACAAACGTGTAAGGTCCTGTGACAAAGACAGAAGACTGGTGAAAAGAGCAGTTTCTCACATCTGCTCTGCCGCTAAACCCAAGTGAAACTTAGAGGAGAAATTCATCGTTAAAAAAAGAGGCAACGGAGACCATCAGGACGCTCCCGTGGTGTTTTGGCCGTGCTTTTTGGCACAGGACCCCCCATACCCCTATTTACGGGGACCCCAGGGCAAGCACGTCCTAAGAAATGTCTGTGTTTTCTTCCATTCTTGTGTATTTCAGCGGCGTTCACCAGAAAGCCTGGTCTGGCTAGGACCAAACGGGCCAAATGTCTCTGAATGACACACTCACAGAGATTTTCTGGTTTTCCTTTGGTTCCTGGAGAGGAGGGAGTTAGGATGGGGAGAGCTTAGCGAAGGGAACCGAGGAAGAAGAGGAAGGAGGCCCCTCTCCAGCAGGGCACCTGAACAGGGCTTACAGGCAGCGAGGGAAGGGACCAAGACAGGACCTCTGCTAGGATGTGGTCACGGAACGTGGCGATAGTTGTCTGTAATATTCAAGTTGAAGGGGTTCCTGGTCTGCACACACAGGTTCTCCTCCGTGAGCCCTCCCATCTCCCCGCAAGGGCAAGCGCCTGACGGGGGGGGGGGGCACAGGGCTCCGAGCAGCTACAGGAGGGGGTGGGCAGGAGGGGACCCCGCCTCCGTGCGGGAACACTGTGCTCTGGGACAAATACGGCAAGGAAGGCAGAGATACTCCTCTCCTGTGAATTCACAGTGTTCAATTCACGGGATTTCTCACCATTGTGTAAAAATACCAGAGTAAACGGTGAATCCCAAGGCTAGGTTAAGAATGCGGGGGGGTGGGGGACGATATAAATAAAATGGCATAAAACAAGTGAAAAGAAGATTAGGGAAGTGGTAATGTAAGGAGAGAATAGCGAAATGAAACTGTGGTCTAAAACGGTCTAAAAATGTCCCCTTATAATTGGCAACGGGGGATAGCACATGTCCCCAGGCCTCACCTGGGGTCCGTTCCCTACAGCAGCACCCCCCGCGTCAGCACGCCTGCAGGGGGAGGGCAGATGGCTGTGAGGGAGACCACGAGAGGAGCCACAAGGGCCCGTGGCCAAGGTGCTCCCGTCCCTCCTCCCGTGCACCAGCAGGACGTGCCTCTGTCTCCCATGGGGAGCGAGGGCCCCCCACTGTTTGGCAGGCCCGATGACCCAGCTCTGCTGTTCCCAGGAAGGCCCGTGAGGAAGCTGGACTTGGATGGAAGCCCTGCGGTGCCCCACTGGAAGGAGACAGTCCCTGGAGGAAAGGTCTCCTCAGTGACAAGGCCCAGAGGCAAACTCATCACCCCATTTCGACACAGCAGTAAGACAGTGGGAAGATGGGAACACCGTCGTTTCCAATGGCTTAGGTGAGACCCTGTGCTCAAGGCACTTTGAAAGGCAGACTGCCCAAAATATGGGGAAGAATGACGTCTCATGTAGATATTACTGAGAGATGCAGCCGGTGACGTAAGGGGCCCGCTCCCGTGGTCGCGAGGACACCTGCCTGATGCTCTGACCCAAGACGGCCTTTTCTCCCTTGGAAACAGCACACGTCAGAGATTCGGCCTCCTCTGGCTTCAGGAGCCACTGAAGTCGGCTCGCTGGCTAGCTCCCAGGGCCTGGGATGATGCCCACCGTGCTCAGAAGCAAGAGTCACCGAATCAACGACCTCAACTTTAGACATAAACTAACTTCAAATGGTGGTACGCTGTGCATCTGCCCACAAGCATTCTGTTGCATTTTACAAACATCGCATTATTTACTTATTTATTTTTGAAAGCATTTCATGAGCTGGTTGCTGGAACTGGGCACAGACCAGTGTGTGCGGGGGTGCGGGTGGGGGGACGACACTCACTTCCAAACCTGATGGTTTATCTTCTGGCTGGCTTTCTTGGCTGAACATTTTTTTTTCAATACCTCAAGTTGATTTCCTATTTCTTTAGGAACAGCTTTTCTTTACGTACATGTATGAAATGAACAAGCTGCTTTGTACCGAATTTCAGGGCAGCATTTCAGAACAGAAAGCGAAAGAAGTGGTTATTAGGTATATATTCTTATGTCCTCTTGACATTTTCTTTTGGCATTTCGTCCTATCTTGCTGGAAATACTCTTCCCAGCGACAGTCCGTGGTGACTGGGTTTTGTGTGCTGTGTGTATTTCTGCCCCCCCAGCACACACACGTGGCACACACACACACACGACGTGTACCCGTGAACTACACTGCACGAGGCCAAATGCCAAGAACACAGCCCTGCCCTGCATCTGCGCCTGGGGAGTATGTGCTGAGCGAATCTTAAATCCTTTAAGAAAACAGATGAAACAATACATTAAAAGCTGAAGTGATTATAAACTTAAGCATAAATATTATAACATGTTTCTACATCTTAAAACTTACTGAGATTTTTAGCACGCCAATTAGACTCCGGATAAAAGCTGATAAGAAAATATGCACAGGAATCCATTCCGGAGGATGCTTTTCTAACTGGAATGCATCACCGCCAATAAATATTTGAGAATTTGTAAGTAAACTCCAAGAGTGTTACTGTTTCTCTTCATGTTTGTTAATCCACAGCTAAACACAGGTGCACCGTGGTGTGTAAGGCCTGAACTTCCCAGCTCCACTGAGCTGTAAATACTCGAGGTGTTTAAATGTCTCTGAAAACTTAACATTGATGTGTGCAGTGATATGTGAAATAAAGTCAACAGAATGCCAGTATTAACATGTGAAAATAATTTACACGTATACTTGAAAGTGTCTGCTCTTATAAAGAGTAGCTCATCCCCGATCTGACTTACATGAAAACAAATTTTAGATTGACAACACTTTATAGAAAAATCAGATATGATGAGCACTGGGTGTTCTGTGTGACTAATGACTCACTGAACACGACATCAAAAGCTAATGATGTGCTGTATGTTGGCTAATTGAATATAAATTTTAAAAAATTGAAAAAATAAAATGCCCAATTAAGTCAGATATAGTTCATGAGTACTGTTTTTTTTCTACTTTATGAAGAGATCTCCTTGCAAACATTCATGCTTCTGGTGTTACCTCCTGCAGTGACTGAAAAACACTACAGAGAGCAGCTGTCAATCACAGCCATCGTGTCTGGTTACGTCTCTTGATTTTTTAATCTTAGTATCATACAGCTGTTGGAAATCGTTTTAGGACATAAGATATTGATACTACTTTTTTAGAAGGCAGATTATGTCAACCAACTCAAGTAGTACTTTTTTCATGTATAAAACAAGTGCTTTTGGGCATGGAAACCCGCAGCTATGACAGATTTAATTCTGTATTGGGGACAGAGCAGGGGAATCAGGAGGGAGCACAAGCAGCCAGGCAAGGCCATGGGGGCTGAGCCATAAAAAGGGCCATTGGAGGCCCCTGTTGGGCTGTGAGAAATGATTATTCTCTTTTAGAAATAACACTCTGTGGCTACCAGACAAGAAAATGTACAAAATGGGGGCCAACGAAACCAGCCAAGAGAAGAGATGATGAGGGTGTGTATCAGGATGGTGAGATGGGAAAGAAAGGGAATAGATTAATTCAGATTATATTCATGGGAAATAAGTGATACAGTTTTGAGACTAATGTACTGAGTCAGAGGGAACAGGCAAGAATGACACCCAAAATTCTGCTGGAAACAACAGAGGACACAGTTATCACATTCACTGAGATAGGACTGCTGGCGGAGGAGATGTGGGGTCAAGTCCTACGGTCCAGGCTGAGACGCCACCAAGTTGTATGAAGAGATGTTAACAAGACAGAGTGTATGTAGGCTTGGAGCCAAGTGGTTTGGGCTAAAGATGTACATTTAAACCATCAGCACATATATGCTAAGGAACAACATAGGAACATTGAAGAGCACCAAAGGGAAAAGAAGAATAAAAAGAGAGTAAGACTATTTGGGAGGACTGAAGAACATGTATATTGAGGAAATCCAATTAAGAGTAATTTGCAAAGAAATTTAAAAAGGAGTGCCCAAAAGGGTAAGGAAATGATTAGAGAAGTATACCAAAGGCTGCAAGTGTCTCGTGAAGGGAGTCACCGAGTTTCAAGATTCTACTGGGACATGAAAAGTGAATTTCATCACTGCCTGTATGAAATGATTAGATGGCAAGGCAGGAATAAACAAGAGACTTCCACTATGAACACGACTGTGGAAATAACATCTGTCCTTTTTTACCTCCTGTTCAGTCATGTGAAAGAAGCAGACAGATGCATGTTCTCAGAGTAGCTCTACGGGCTGCCGAAAGTGAAGGGGTCACACGGGGGTGGGCGTGCACGGGGACGGAGGGGCCAGAAAACAGCGACAGGTCCTGGCGGTGGCTGACGTACAAAGAGCCAGCAGAGATCAACTCCCTAAGGGTGAAAAAGCCCCCGTATGCGCACAGAAATCTCCGGCAAACTCACCGTCCGGGAGATTTCCATGTTGGCTGGAAGAACATGGAAGACAAAGAGGGAAAAAAATCACTGAAATGAAAATAAAAGTTTCAGAAAGGGAAATAGGTATCACACAAAACAACATAAGATGGAAATAAGGAGTTTGGAATTTGAAAAATAGAGAATATGTCTAGAGCTATAGGGTAGAGAGGAGCTACACTTCAGGTCAAGAATGCCCAGCATGCACATAACTGGAGCCCTGGGAGACAAAACCAGCCACAGCAGAAGTGAGGCAGAGCCAGCACAGCAGGAGGGCCCCCCCCCCACCCTGGGCCGGGGAAGTCGATTCCACGTAGCTTCATTAGCCCTGGGCGGCTGTTGTAACAAACCACCACATACTCAGTGGCTTAAAGCAACACACATTTATTGGGGCGTCTGGGGGGCTCAGTCATTAAGCGACTGCCTTCGGCTCAGGACATGATTCTGAGGTCCTGGGATTGAGCCCCGCATCGGGCTCCCTGCTCAGCGGGAAGCCTGCTTCTCCCTCTCTCAGTCCCCCTGCTTGTGTTCCCTCTCTAGCTGTGTTTCTCTCTGTCAAATAAATAAATAAAATCCTAAACACACACACACACACACACACACACACACACACACACACACACACAGTTACTATCTCATGGTTCTAAACATCAGAAGTCTCACTGGGCCAAAATCAAGGTGTTGGCAAGTCTGTGTTGTTTCTAGAAGCTGCAGAGCCCATCCCTTGCCTTTTCCAGCTCCTACAGTCTACCTGGAACCTTGGTTCCCGGCCTCCCCCAGCATCCCAGGCACCAATCCCATCATTCCCATCTTGATGTTCATCCCTACATCACCTCTCTGACTGTGACCTAACCAACTCACTCGGTAAGGACACCTCTCATTACCCTGGGCTCACCCAGATCCGCCAGGGTAGTTCCCCCAAATCTCTTATCTTCATCACACCTGCAAAGTGCCCTTTTCCATGTGACCAACAATCCTCACAAGTCTCGGGGATGAGGCTGTAGACTCTTTGGGAGCTGTTATGCTACTAGCACAGCAGTCAGCCCTGGGATACAGAGTAAAACAAGTACTGATTTTTTAAGATAAATAAACAATTCTTTGTCTAATCAGGCAAGAAAGTCAAGACACTTACAGGAAGAAAAAGTTCTCTTACCTTTGTTCTCTTCAAAGTGCATTTAATGCCAAAGAGAATGGAGAAATTCCTACAATTTAAGTAAAGAAAGGGGAAACTGGGGATTCTGCATCTGTTCTTAATGTACAGAAACTACAGAGATAGAGTTCTATCAATGCAGAAGCTTTAGGGAACATTTTTTGAATGAGCCCATTTTGAGTTAACTAGTCAAGACCGAAATTCAAGAAACTAAGACATGAATGAGAAAAGGACAGTAAAAGACTTGCCATGGGTATTGAATATATTTATCTGTAAAACCAAGTAAGACAAAAGCACATAAAGAGAAGGGTTGGAAAGAAAAGAAGAGTTTTATGTCATGACAATGTAGAAATTATAAAACTTACAAACACAGAGAAGTAGAGGAGGGAAAATATTGATAGTACAATCATTTGTAACACCTGGGGCTCCAAGGCTGTGTATTAAACTTGAAAGATCAAGGAACAGAAACATAGACATTTTAATAGTACATGTGTAAACATTTAGAAATATAATGTGGGTACTCAAAAGATGTATGGTTGGGGACAGGAGGAATACAGAGAACGAAGAGGAATCATATTAATTTTACTCTAGACCAGAGTGGTCAATACATATTCCATAAAGATGTAATTATAGATGTCAGAGTAATGTCATGGAAAATGGCAGAGTAGAAAGCTCAAATTATAAGTTCCTCCACTGGAATAGCAATTAAGCTGGCAAGACCTGCAGAATCAGCATCTTTGAATATACGAAATCTAATTAAAAAAGACCTTACAGCAGCCAAGAGAATATTTAATTTAAAAAAAAGAAAAAGGCTATTAAATTTCAGTAAGGAAGTATTATAATTTTGTATACTCATTGCCATCTCCCATTCTCCAACATGGCGGCAGCTAAGGAGATGATGGCCTGAGCTCCAGGTGGCCCCCTGCTGGCGCTTGTGGGTATAATACTCACTTTGTTCTCAAATCACTGTGGCTATGCATTTTGACCTGTCTGGAAATTTCTTTTTTTCTTTTTCATTTTTAAAAAAGATTTATTTGTTTATTTTAGAGAGAGAGCAGGGGAGGGGGAGAGGGAGATGGAGAGTGAGTATTAAGCAGACTCTGTGCTGAGCACAGAGCCTGACGTGGAACTTGATTCCATGATCCCAAGATCACAACCTGAGCAGAAACCAAGAGTCGGATGCCTTACTGACTGCATCATCCTCCCCACCCCCCAGGCACCCCTGTCTGGAGATCTCTTTCAGATAGAAGCAGGTCCCAGGCTGGTGTCAATGCAAAACTTTAAAGCAGTAGACTACCCGGAGCCCTTATGGAACGAGGGACAGCACAGTGACAAAAGCATACAGAACAAACAGAAAATTATGGACCATTCCCAGGAAAAAAAGAAAGAAATTGGCAAGAACGTTTTTGAGGAAACCCAAGATGTTGAACTTACTAGACAAAGATTTACATCTTTTAAATATGCTTAAAGAGCTAAGGGAAACCACAAAGAGTCTAAGAAAACTAAGAGAATTATATATAAACAAACAGACACTATCAGTAAGCAGATAAAAAATATTTTGTTAAAAAAGGAACCAAATAGAACTTGAGAGTTAAAAAAGTAAAATAGCTAAAATAAAAAATGCAGTAGAGAGGCTACAGAGCAAATTAAGCAGGCAGAAAGCAGAATCCACAAATTTGAAAATAGAAGAATTAAAATTATCCAGTCTGAAGAAAAAAAATAAAAGGAAGTAAACTGAGTATAGGAGACCCTCCAGACTAACGTTTGCATTATGGGAATCCCAGAAGGAGCAGAGAAAGGAGCAGAAAGAACATTTGAATAAATAAGGGGCAAACTGTTCTTAACTTTGAAGAAAGAATGTGTGTACACATCCAAGAAGCTGAATGAATTCTAAAAAGGATAAACTTAGGGATGCCTGGGTGGCTCAGTCAGTTAAGTGTCTGTGTTTGGCTCAGGTCATGATTGCACGGTCCTGGGATCGAGTCCCACACCAGCCTCCTTGCTCAGCAGCAGAAGAAGCCTACTTCTCCCTTTGCCTGCTTATTCACTCTCCAACAAATAAATAAATGAAATCTTAAAAAAACAAACAAAAAAAGGATACAGTCAAAGAGATCCATACCAAGGTCAATTATAATTAAGTGGTTAAAAGAAAGGACAAGGAGAAAATCTTGAAAGCAGCAGGAGAGGAGCAATTCTTCCAGTAAAAAGGATGCTCAATGATATTAACAGTTGATTTCTCACTTGAAACCATGTAGGCAAAAGGCAATTGGGTAAATGAAGGATTATGTCAGCAAGGTGCAGCATAGTAAGCCTTACATATCATCCCCCTCCCATAGAAACATTGATTTAACAATACCCTGAAAATGTCAAATACCTTGAAAAGAAATTTAGAATCTAAGGAAGAAGTAGCAGCTAAGTAGTAAAGCACAAACTGAGAAACAGTTACATTTGTATAGGTAAGAGGGGCAATTGTAATTCATTCACATCAGTCCTGCCGCCAGTTAGGCCTCAGTGAGCACCAAAAAGACAGCCTCTGTCTGTGACTCCCCCGTGGAGGGATGGGGAGATCTGAGTGTGCGTCTGGCCACGTGGCCTCTCAGGGTACCTTCTGTGGCACCGGCTTCCATCTCGCCCCATACTTTGTGCCGAACGACCGAAAGACCGTGGTCCCTGCGACAGTAAGAAACAAAGAAAACGGGAGGACATTCTTTTATACCCAGCAGTTTGTTTTCTATGACTGAAGAAAAGCAGAGAACAGATTCTTTTCCTCCAGGATGAGAGGGAGGAAGCAAAGAGGGCCTTGCTTCTGGCCTTACAATGGCTAATATCAAGTACTGCTGACCAGTGGAAGCATCTCCTGGTCACAATCAGTCCACGAGGAGTAGGGAGGTAGCTGTGTAAACAACAAAGCAACTCTGCAAGGAAGGTGAAGAATCAAGAAAATCCAACACAAAGAAAAGGATAAAACAAATCTCTACTAAGGCTGACAGAAATGGCTATAATGAGTACAGATTACTCTGAACTCTAGTATAAGAATTAAAAGACAAGGGATGCCTGGGTGGCTCAGTTGGTTAAGCGACTGCCTTCAGCTCAGGCCATGATCCTGGAGACCCGGGATCAAGCCCCACATCAGGCTGCCTGCTCGGCGGGAAGCCTGCTTCTCCCTCTCTCACTCCCTCTGCTTGTGTTCCCTCTCTGGCTGTGTTTCTCTCTGTCAAATAAAAAAAGAAAATCTTAAAAAAAAAAAAGAATTAAAAGACAAAAGTACTAAAAGCATTATAACTACAGTCGTTTACTAATAGACACACAATATAAAAAGATGTAAATCAAAGTTAAGTTGTTATCAGCTTAAAATAAACTATTATAAATAAGTGGCTTTATGTTAGTGTCATGGTAAACACAAATTTAAAGACTTGTAGTAGACACTCAAAATACAAGGCAAAAGGAATCAAAACATATCAATACACAAAATAATCAAGCCACAGAGGAAGACATCAAGAGAGGCAGAAAAGAACGAAGGAACTATGAAACAGCTACAAAATAATTAACAAAAGGAAAATAAGCCCTCACTATCAATAGTTACTTTATTTTATTTTTATTTTTTAAAAAGATTTTATTTATTTATTTGACAGAGAGAGATCACAAGTAGGCAGAGAGGCAGGCAGAGACAGAGGAGGAAGCAGGCTCCCTGCCGAGCAGAGAGCCCGATGCGGGCCTCGATCCCAGGATGCCAAGATCATGACCTGAGCCGAAGGCAGAGGTTTAACCCTCTGAGCCACCCAGGTGCCCACCAATAATTACTTTAAATATAAGTGGATTCAATTCCCCAATCAAAAGGCTGAAAGGAAAACAAAATCCAACCATATTCTGCCTACAAAAAACCCGATCTAGCTTTAAGGACACACAGAGTGAAGGGCTGAAGAACAATACTCCATACAAACGGTAAACAAAAGAGACAAGAAGTTGCTATTCTTATATTTGACAAAATAGACTTCAAGTAAAAATATGTCACAAGGGACAGAGAAGGTCATTATATGATAAGTGAATCGATTCACCGAGAGCATATAATACACACACACACACACACACACACACACACTCAACACCGGAGCCCCTAAATGTATACAACAAATATTAACAGGTTTGAAGGGAGAAATAGACAGCAATAAAGTAAGAGTAGGGGAATTCCATACCCTATTTTCAATAATGGATAGGTCATCCAAAAGAAAATCAATGACGGACTAATGTGCTTAAACAACACCACAGACCAGATGGACTTAATAGATATACACAGAGTACTCTATCCTACAGTAGCAGACGATGCATTCTTTCTAAGTGCACAAAGAAAATTCTCCAGGATAAATAAAATTTTAGGGCACAAAACAAATTTGAACATATTTAAGAAGTCTGAAATCACATCGAGTATCTTTTCCAACCACAATGACATGAGAGTAGAAATCAATAACAGGTGAAAAACAGGAAAACTCAAAACGACATGGAAATTAAACAACAGACTCCTGAACAACTAATGGGTCAGACGAAATCGGAAGGTTAAGTCTAAAAATATCGTGAGACAAGTGAAAGTGGAAACAACATACCAGACCTTACGGGGTGCAGGCCGGCAGTGCTTTTCGACATGCTCAGGGCCTGCTGGTGTCGCCAGGCTAAGCTACACATCCAAGGGACAAAGCACGTGGATAAGCACCCCGAGGTCAGCGGGGAGCAGCCACCAACCACGAAGATGACACACAATTCTCCGTACGACTCACATTCAGGATCAAGTACCACCTTCATCTTTCTGTGTGATGGACAACGTTTCTATTTTGGCCAAATGTGTAAAATAAACTTTCCCTAAGTTATACTTTTAAAATTTTATCTTTGGTCCTTAAGGTCTTCTTTGGACTTTATTTTAATGCTTAGCAAAGAGTCTGCTGCTTATTAAAGTTGCAGACATAGGACTTTGGAAAAGGCAGAGTGATAATAAGAGGATTTCAAATAGTTTAGTACTTGTGTTACATTTGGGATAATTAAGGCCACTTAGAAAAATACAGATGTAAGACAGCCCTCTGGCACTCACTGAAAAGGCCCATCCAAATTCCTTCTCTGGGCTCCTTTTTGTTTCCCCATTCCCGGCCCCCAGCTTAGCCCTCTGACACTCGTGAACTCCCTGTTCTGGTTCACAGCCCAGACATTTCCCAGTCCCCTGCCTGCTAAGTTTTCCCCATTGCACTTAATTTTATCATTCTACATTTCACTTGTTCATTAGCTTTTTCCCTCCATCTCCCCTCATCAACAGGTAAACTCCATGAAGGTGAGGAACAATATACATTTTATTCTCTGCTAAGCCCCACAGCCCACACAGTAAATAGGACATTGTATGTCTTTAAGCAGTACATGCAAAATACAGAGCAATCATTTCATGTTGGATTATCATAAAAGTGTTATGTTCATGAGCACATATTACATATTTAGTAATAATTAATATAAAATGTTTGTGATGTGTTCAGTTTCATCTTCACCCTATTATGATTTCTAAAACCTAATAAGGCAATTAATATTTGTGAAGACGATCTCAAGTCACTAGGGAAGCCAAAATGATTTAAAAAACAAAAACAAAAACCTAAATGTGGCTTAGTATTGGTTTCACCATATGCTAATTATTTTAAATTTCTAAGTATCTGTGTCTCTAAGGTAACTGTCTGTTAGATTACTACATTAGCCTAAATATTTATTCCCCAATCATTTTGAATAAATTGGAGTTTCTTATTTTACATCTGATTCGGAGACGTTTGGAGGCAGGCAGCTGATCTGAGATGAAGTCTGAACACAACAATAGATTGAAGTGTAAGTAGAAAAGCTGGGGACCTGATCTTCTTACCCTTCTGTATGGTGGGCGTGTCACCGTCTGCAATCAGTTGCAAGCAGTCTTGAGTGACTGAAAGGCAAAAATACATCCTCTTAGTTACTTGAGAAGGAACAGCGAGGCAAGTAAGGGTGCACAAAGGCACACACGGGCGTTCTTCCACAAACGCAGGACCAATTGTTTCCTACAGAGCCTGCTCACTGTTCTAAAACTGCTTTAGGACATCTGCACCCAGATTTTTATTACAAATTTTACCTGAAATATAGTATATTCTTGAAATTCATGGCTTAGAAAAACTCTACGAGCTGTTGGAACACAGTAAGTGTATCACCCTGAGGGCTCAATCTAACTTGTCCTCAGGTGTCATGCCTGGACAGAAAGCACGCTTGGTGATCAGCATGGGTCTTCCACATCCGTCGTATGTATCAGTCAAACCATCAGAATACTCTAAAGTGATTTTTTGTCTTAAAAAAAGCCTAACATTAAGGGGCACCTGGGTGGCTCCGTTGGTTAAGCGTCTGACTCTTGATTTCGGCTCGGGTCATGGTCTCAGAATTGTGATACTGAGGCACCGCACTAGACGTGGAGTCTGCTTGAGATTCTCCCTTGCCCTCTCCCTCTTCCCCTCCCCACTTGCCCCTACTCTCTCTGTCTCCAAAAAAACCCCAAAATATAAATAAACAAAAAAAGCTGAAATTAAATAGTAACTCACTGTTACTGCTAATACAATCACAATTCCTGAAAGCAAAAACAATTGCTAACATTTACGGAGCACATATAAATACAGGCGACCTCACAAAAATCCTAACGGGATTACATACGGGAAACTAAGTCCCAGAAAGCGTAAACAGTTTTGGGGCCTGTGGTGGAAAGTGATGGGGCCAGAACTGAAGCCACGCCTGTTTCACTTTGGAGCCAAAGTCAGGCTTTGGGTAAAATCTTTTGGACCAAGAAGAGAAGAAAGAGAGCATCTTTAAAAATAAAATGGGAGATTTCCCCGAAACCGCATAATCAGTAAAGCTTCTGGGAAGCACCAATTTGCATCATGTATCACGTGTGTGATAGTCCAGATAGCAACAGAGAACTATTCTCCGTAAAGACAGATGCCTCCAGGTGAAAGCAAAATGAGAACAGTGTCTCTGGGAAAAGAAAGCAGAGCAGTAAATACCTATGAAAAATATGAAACAGCAATTTAAGTATGCCTATTTTAAATTAAGAAAATATTAGTGTAAGGTTTTTATTATCTGCAAGTATTTTATTCAGAGTTGAAGTGATACTTTATTTTTCTAAACTTGCAATAATTTATTTTATTTTTTCAGTGTTCCAAGATTCACAGTTTATGCCCCACACCCTGTGCTCCACCCAATTCGTGCCCTCAACACCCACCCCCAGCCTCCCCATCCCCCACCCACCTCCCTTCCAAAACCCTCAGTTCCTTCTCAGAGTCCAAAGTCTCATGCTTCCCACCGAGAGCAGGAACATGACAAGGATGCCCACTCTCGCCGCTGTGATTCAACAGGGTTAGAAGTCCTAGCAACAGCAATCAGACAACAAAAAGAAATAAAAGGTATTCAAATTCGCAAAGAAGAAGTCAAACTCCTTCCCTTTGCAGATGGCATGATACTTTACATGGAAAACCCAAAAGTCTTCACCCCAAGCTGCTAGAACTCATACAGCAATTGGATAATGTGGCAGGACTCACCGTTACTGCTAATACAATTACCATTCCTGAAAACAAAAACAATGGCTAACACTTACTGAGCACATATAAATACAGGCGACAGAAGTCAGTTGCGTTCTTATATACCAATGATGAAAATATAGAAAGGGAAATTAGAGAATCGATTCCATTTATTATAGCAACAAAAACCAGAAGTAATACTTTAAAAAAAAAAAACATGCTTCTCTGTGGTCACATTTCAGGAGTTTGACACAGTGAATTCCTGCTTCACTTATTAATTGAAAACGTTCTGGGTTCTAATATTTCCAATGCAACAACACCTAATGAGAGATGTAATAGTTATAAGCTCCGAAGCTGTGCAGGCACACAGGCCTTCAAAGGACCCTGCCACATGGAGCGATCACATCAGAAAATCTGTTGAGCAGAATACCCTTGGTATTTCAAAGTGGAAACACAATGTGAAAAGCTGCGATTCCTACGGCACGTGGGTGGCTCAGTTGTTAAGCGTCTACCTTCAGCTCAGGTCATGAGGTCCTGGATTCCAGCCCCGTGTCAGGGTCCCTGCTCAGCAGAAAGTCTGTTTCTCCCTCTCCCTCTGCCTCTTACCCCCCAACTTGTGTGTGCTTTCTCTCTCAAATAAATCAAATCTTTTTTTTTTTTTAAGATTTTATTTATTTGACAGACAGAAACACAGCCAGAGAGGGAACACAAGCAGGGGGAGTGAGAGAGGGAGAAGCAGGCTTCCTGCCAAGCGGGGAGCCCGATGTGGGACTCGATCCTGCGTCTCCGGGATCATGACCTGAGCCGAAGGCAGTGGCTTAACCAACTGAACCACCCAGGCGTCCCTCAAATAAGTCAAATCTTTAAAAAAAAAAAAAAAAAAAACAAAGCTGTGATTCCCTTAACACATTTTTATGTTTATCTCATTTCAATGAGTGCAGAACATTCTGGAGATCTGTGATTCTTTCGTTGATCTGCAAAACAAGGGGGGCCATGTCTGTGCCACAAGGAAAATGTGACCCATTAATGCTGTCACTACGGCAGACCTCCTGCCACAAAAAATAGGAAAAAGCATCGTTAAGAGGCAGAACGGTCATGAACAAGGACGGAATGAAAGAAGGGAGGAACAAAACACCCACAGCAGAGCAAGTCTGAAGAGCGGGCCCAGAAGCTGGAGCAGCCCGACCAAAGCTCAAATCTTCCCTCCACACCGAAGAAGTGGACAAAAATCGAGGTCTAAGTTCCAAATGTCCCATCTTTCCTGAGCTGTGCATGCACATGCATAGAGAGATTAAATGAGACAATGCATGTGGCATGTCTACTACTATTCCCGGCCCACAATCCTTGCAAGATCAATCTTGGCTATTACTGTGTGAGTGCTGCTAGCATTATTGTTCGCCACAGTATGGAACCCAATAAACTGGGCGCATGAAGGGCACTAGGAGGCCATAAAGACCAAATGAACCCGATACAGAGAAATAAGAGAATCTATAAGATGTTACTCCCGATTTCAATGAACCCTTTCCTTGACCATTTACTTAACATCCCATAGGAGACGGACACATCCTATTTAGAGAAAGAGCTTTACCTACAGTAATGTCTCGACTCTACCAAACTGGTAAGAAAACATCTGAATTTTAATCTCTGTAGCCCCACTAAAGTTGGCTGCAACCTATATATTAAAAAACAATGATCTATTCCTTCATGTAGTAGCAGAAATATAACTTTTAGAAGAAAATGCACTGAAGGGGAAAAGGTGATTTTAAGAAATACTTTTCAGAAAGGAAAGTGGAATATTAAATGTTAGAATTATACTCGCCGGGTCAGTGTCGTTCATTAACTTTTCATATTCCAGAGAAAGTCACTGGGCTTCTGAAGGAGTGTTGCTGGAAGTAACCTTGAGGACTTCCCACTCTGGCCTCATGAGATGCTGCTTAGGTCCCATCAACCTGATCAGTGCTGTTTACCCTTTCCACTTTCTTCTATTTTAGGAAATGCAATGTCCATTATCATCTTATCTCTAGCACAATTCCTTAAGACTATCCGATTCAACATAGATCTGATCTTAAAGTACAGATTTTTTTTTAAAGATTTTATTTATTTATTTGACAGAGAGAGATCACAAGTAGGCAGAGGGGCAGGCAGAGAGAGAGAGGAGGAAACAGGCTCTCTGCTCGGCAGGGATGCGGGCCTCGATCCCAGGACCCTGAGATCATGACCTGAGCCGAAGGCAGAGGCTTTAACCCACTGAGCTACCCAGGTGCCTTAAAGTACAGATTTTTGCACACAAAAAGTGAGCCAAAATAGAAATACTGCTTTTTTTATATCTCCCAATTGCACAGAGAGCCAGTCACAAGAGTTCTGAGAATGCACAGTCTAAAGTAAGAAACACGATGCTGGTGACAATTATAATGTTCATCAATTGTATTTGGTTTTCAAAAGTCTTGTGTACATCCTTTCCTCTACAATGGAAGGAAATTTGGAGAGCCTGATAATTAGTTACCTTTTTAATTAAACAACATTAAAACCTTTCTGTATTTGATGGGGACACAGATATCTCTAAATATATATATTTTAGGGGCGCCTGGGTGACTCAGTTGGTTAAGCGACTGCCTTCGGCTCAGGTCATGATCCCGGAGACCCAGGATCGAGCCCCGCATCGGGGCTCCCTGCTCGGCGGGAGGCCTGCTTCTCCCTCTCTCACCCCCCTGCTTGTGTTCCCTCTCTGGCTGTGTTTCTCTCTGTCAAATAAATAAAATCTTAAATATATATATTTTATATTATAATAATGAGTGAAAAAGGATAATCTTGGTAAGTAAAAGTTTACAGCTCAATATTTATTCATGACATTAAAATTTGTGTAAAGTATTTCTATTTTTTTAAAGATTTTATTTACTTATTAGAGATAGAAAGAGAGAACTCATAAACGGGGGGCAACAGTCAGAGGGAGAGCAAGAGGCAGGCTCCCTGGCGAGCACGGAGCCCAATACAAGGCTCATTCCTGGGACCCCAGGATCATGACCTGAGCTGAAAGCAGATGCTTAACTGACTGAGGCACCCAGGCACTCCTGTAAAATATTTCTAGTGCAAAAATATTATGCTGATGGCAAAAATAGTTTACAAAAGAAAATTCCTAAAATAAGAGTTTTTAGAACAAAAATAATTTGCTATTGCTCAATATTTGATATAACAAAATCCAACCATCCTCACAGAACAACATTTAAATATTTTCCATACAGAAAAAAATTTGAGTTTGAAAGCCATCTGTTGAAGTAGGACATTTATATTACATCCAAACACCATTTATTAGGGAAAAGGATTTGAAAGTTTATGGGATTGCTACTATCTGCTGTATTATTTTCTGTATTGGAACTAAATGTTTTCAAACTGGTGGTTGGGTTGATTGTACATTATTTCAACAAAGCTCAACCTAATATAAACAACCATAAATAATGCCATTATTGCAGAGTACATGCAACTCCGGTGGGAAACACAGAGCCGCTCCCATCACATCTGCCCCATCCATATGACATGCACCAACTTGTTCTTGGTAGTCCTTTTTACTCATCTCATTCAAGTTTCTCCCAAGCTCTTTAGTCTGGACGAGATGTCCTTCCTGCATTTTCCTGAGTCTCTTTCTTCTTCCTTCTGTCTTCTTACTTTACTGCACCAGAGTTTGAAAGTGATGCTTCTCTCCTATTTCTGTACACCTTACTATTCAGCATATGGAAGTCACAAAAAATGCATTTTGACTTTTCTTGAACTAGTTTTGAGTAAATAATCAGTGGCTAAAAAAGTCAAACCAGGAGAAATCCCATAAAGATCTAAATACTGACCTAATGGGGGACATAGATTTATGAAGAAATTGAAGAAAACATGATTTTGGGATAAACATTTCTACTGGAATGGGAATATAAGCATTAGGGGTAAAAAACTGGATTATAGAGTTTTAATTGACCAGTGATAAGCAGTTCGCCAATATAAGTTAATGGAGTTTTCAAAGTGTTTCTAGAGAGCTAAACTGAGAAGTATGCATTTGACTTACCAGAAAATTTTTAAGATTTTTTTTCTTTTTTTGACAGAGAGAAACACAGCGAGAGAGGGAACACAAGCAGGGGGAGTGAGAGAGGGAGAAGCAGGCTTCCCGCCGAGCAGGGAGCCCGATGTGGGACTCGATCCCCGGTCTCCGGGATCATGACCTGAGCCGAAGGCAGTCACTTAACCAACTGAGCCACCCAGACGCCCCCAGAAAATTTTTTAAAAATTAGGAATTTTTAATCTTGAGAGGGACCCATCCAATACACGTTGTGCTTTAGAAAGGTCATACTTGCATCCTTGTTTAGAACCAATTTCCATGAAGCATAATTAAAGCAAAGGTTTAGCTGTTGAGTGGTAGTAAATATAATATGAGGATGATTTGATCCCAGAAGCAATTATATAAATAGAACATCCAAGATAAATTGTGGGAGGGGAATTAAATGTTCATGACTAATGAATGTGTGTCTGAAGGAGAATTAAAAACCAATAATGAAAATAAGTTTTCCATTCTGGATAATTCAGAAAGATGGTAGCATTAAAATGGCCCTCAGGCAGTACCAAAGGGGGGCTGGTTCTTTGGAGGTTTAAAGTTGCTAAAATAATGCAGAAATCACAATAGTCAATAAGAGTAAAGAAAGATATCTGAACAGAAGGGTGTGTGTGTGTGTGTGTGTGTGTGTGTGTGTGTGTGTGTGTGTGTGAGAGAGAGAGAGAGAGAGAGAGAGTGTACAGAGTCCTAAGCACTGACATTGCCACACACCACTCAGAATGTATCTTTTATGTCTAAAGCACTGCAGGATATGTAAAATGGTAGCTTTCTGCCTTGCCTCATAAAGAGTTAAAATACAAATAAAACAAAACAAAACCTAGGAAAACAAAATGCTACCTTCATAATTTATTTCATTTTATAATTGATGAACTATTTTAATTTAAAATTACTAATTCTGTAGTCGAGCCACCATTTCCATGGGATATGGTTTTTTTTTCTTTTGCCATGACTTCTTTGCATTACTTTAGAATACTTCTCACTATTAATGGTATAAGTAAAGCACTGGACATTAGTAACTTAAGAGTGAAGAAAATTAGCTTCATGACACAACATGCAAACACACTTGAAGTCAAGGAAGGTGAAATCCAAGACAGAAATATACTGTAAAGTATACTGAGCTTGAAGAAAGCTACCCAAGAATGGCACAATGGGCTCTTATACTGTCAGCTCCCCTTGGACACTTCTGTCTGGATGTCACAGTGACAACTCAACATAACCCAAACCTATTTCTTTATCTTTCTCACACATACTCACCTCTCACTCTTCTGTTTTCTCTTAGTGGCTATAACTATCTCTGAGCTGCCCAACCTAGAAACTTTATACACATGCCAGATTCCTTCCCTTGCAATCTTGAAACCTGGAAAAAAAAAAACCATTTCTAATGGTTTGAATTTTCAACTTTTGCTCAGTTTGGATTCTGTCTGTCATTTATCTCATTCAGTAATTTTACTGAACACTAAACTTAGGTCATATGTTGTGCTCTGGATAGCAAAAAAATAGAAGACACAGAGGAGACACGATCCCTACACCTGTGGAGAACAATGGTATGAATCAGCATCATAAATACAGAATTGAAGCTGCAAGAGAGATCAGGAAGGCTTCTTGTAATGGGATGCTTAAACTAAAGTCAGAAGAAAAAAGGGGGTAGGAATATTCTAGTCAAAATTAACAGTCATGAGTATACACCACAGCTGAGATTGGAAGGACGTAGCATGTATGGCTGAAGGGAGGACAGACAGACAGACAGAGACAGGGAGAGGATCATAAAAAAAGACAAGATGCTCCCGGCAGCCCTGTTCAGATCTCTACCCTCCCTGCTCTGGGCAACTGCACTAGCCCACAAGCTGGGCCTCTTCTCTTTTCTGCCACTTGTACTCCATCTCTTGCCTTTCCTCCAGATTGACCTTCCTAAATCTGAATTTCATCTTGTCCTTTTAATGGTTCTAACCCCTTCAGTGGGTTTCCCCTAAGTCTAGCTTTCCGACCCCAGGATCTCAGCAGCATCCCCCTGCCCCCTTCTGGTAGAACAGGAGCTCCAGCTGTGATTCCATGTCTGCCATTCCCTTGGCAACATACTCCTCACCCTGGCATCTGATGAAAGCCATCCCCCCTCTGGGCTCAGAGCAGATAGGAATTCTCTCCATCATCCTTCCAGCTTAATATTGCATCCCACCATACTCTGCATACGTCTACTGAAATAACATCTCACTGCACATCCTAGTAGTTTCTATTACTATCTCCCTAGGCTGAGTCACTTGATATTAAGGAGCACCACTTACAAATTTGCACGGGGTCTGGTTTGTATCAGACTAAGAAAGAAAGAAAGAAAGAAAGAAAGAGAGGAAGGGAGGAAGGGAGGAAGGGAGGAAGGAAGGAAGGAAGGAAGGAAGGAAGGAAGGAAGGAAGGAAGGAAGGAAGGAAGGAAGGAAGGAAGGAAGGAAGAAAATCCATGCAACAATTTAAAACAAAAAAAACATCATAATAGTATCCAACTTTTCCAAATGGTACTTAGATCCAACTTGATAATATATGTTAATCATGCTCAATCAAACTAAATTAATGCTTTAGGGAAAATAGGTTCTATAAAAGAAGAAACAACCACTGATATCTGGACCATCTAACAACAAATCCTTGGGCCCACGGTTATATGAGAAAACAGTTTCCATAACAAATAATCTTCAACAATAAGGATTTCAAATTTTCATTTGTAGAACCGCAGCGCACTATAATATTTTTTTGAAGCAAATGGTTGTGTAGTATTTCTCTAAAATTTCTTACTCTGTTTCCCAGAAGAAGTTCTAGGGCAGCAGATGGAAGAGAAACAGAGCGAGCTGTGAAGTGTGACTTCTCAGCCAGTGTCAGAAGCTGTCCCCAGGTAGTTACTGACAGTATTCTACCTGTCCACCCCAAACGGCCCAGCCATCGGGGGAGGAGGAAAAAGCCTGAACGTGTAAAAACGCTTTCATCAGTGCTCCGTTGCAAAAATCCAAGCAAAGGAGTAACATCAAGGCGTTGGCCTGTGTTCTGCCTGATCTACCCACGACAATAAGGCCTCTTCTCGAGTGTCTTCTCCTTCCCACTGCATCCCTGTTCCCGTTCCCATGCCCTGGGATACTGTCTCCCCTTACCCAAACTGGCCCACACTTCAAAACCCAGGTCAGCTCTTAAGGCATCATGGTGTCGACCACCTCTCAGCCTGTGATCTGAACTCACATCCTAGGATACCGGCGCTAGATGGCCTCTTGTTGGTACTAATAAGTAACAGTCTAGCCCTCTTGGGGACCCAACAGTTTTGTCAGATCTGGTGTATTACTCGAATGTTAAACATGTACAGCTTGCACAATGAAAAAACTCAGAATTTGTAATGAGTATATAATGGATTCAAATGTTCTCAAACCAACTTAGCTGTTTAATCATGAGAAATACACAATATTAAAATATTTGTCTTATCTGTATAATAAGAATTAAGAGTATCTACTTCACAGTGTTTGAGAATCAGTTGAAGTCATAATTTACATGTGCTTTGTAAAAGCTAAAGAAATTGCTGATTACTTTATTATTTTTAAAATTTATATTAAGTTTCTTTACTTTCTCCAAGTCGGTATTTAGCTTGTTGAGGTAAGGGACTGGCTTCACTTCTCTCATCTGAAGTGAAGACAAACAACACCAAACGAATAGGGGTTACTGAGAAGGTAAATGGTGAACTGACCCACAGGGACCACCCAGAGCTTGTATGGGTAACATACCCAGTAACTTAGTTTCTCTCTCCCCTTTTCCCCTTTTCTGTATGTTGTGGAGTACGCACCTTGACCTTGGCACAGTGGATGGTTCCTCTATTTTTGAGCAAAAAATCTGTTTCTTCTCTAACTCTTAAGAAACAAGACTACCTTTTGTTTTTTTAAAATTTTTTGAAAGATTGTATTTATTTGAGAGAGAAAAAGAGAGTGTGTGCATGCGAGCAGCAGGAGAGACAGAAGGAGAGGGAGAGAGAGAATCTGAAGCAGACCCCACACTGACCAGAGAGTGTGACATGGGGCTTGATCTCAAGACCCTGAAATCATGACCCAAGCTGAAACCAAAAGTTAACTGGCAGCCACCCAGGAGCCCCAAGAATTCCTTTTAAAAGAAAATTTGACCACAACAAAAGTACAGCTGTCCAATACAGTTCTTTTAAATAGGATTTGACTCATAAGAATAATAAATATGGAATCATATTATCCATTGCTACGGACTTATTAATGAGAACACATTCCCCAAAATTATGAATTTATTTTTACAATATTAATCCATTTCTGCAAAAAAAAATTTAAGTTGAAAGTATAAAGAATTAATGAGCCTTCAAGGAGAAACAGAAAGTGTTACGCTGGCCTCCCTGACGTATGTTCTTCCTCTTCCCTGCCCTTCATGCTGCCCATTCCATGAACCCCTGCCCAAGATAATTGTACTTTTTCATGATCTGTGCCATTTTCTAGTCTATAGTAATTTACTCATGAATTGCGTCTGTTGACTATTTTCTGTGTCTTCCCACCTCACTGTAATGTAATCTCCAGTGGTCAGGAAACTTATCTGTTGTTTTCTGATCAACACCCAACACCTAGAACACTGCTTGAGACCTAAGGGACCTGTGGCCCGCAGGACGATAAGCAACATCACTTTTGGCTGCTTTGATCGACCCATTTCCTGGCGCTCCTGTTTCCCAAAACTTTAAACTTGACAAGAACAGGGTTCAGAGATTTGGTTGTGAGGTCACTATTTTATTTTATTACTTTTTTGGAAACTGACCAGAAGCCAGCTCTTGCAACACCAAAAAAGAAGTCATATCGAAGCCGGGGGAACAAAATAGCAGTCAGGGAAGATTCTGGTCAAAGATCACCATGACAGCAGCCAGCTGTTTCTGTTCTAGGAAGGAGCACACCCTTACTGGGGAAGAGGCACCAGTTAACCTCATTCTGGTACAAAGTGGATGACTGAGTTCTATATTGCATATGCTTTCAAAACTCATTCTACAGTCTTGTAAGATCTAGCCTAGCTAGAAACGTCAATGAAACAAAGACTGGATGTTACAGACCCATTGGACCTCCCATCTTTCTGTGCAAAGGAGATAGACTATGGATTTCATGAAAGAACACTCAAATATGAAGTTCAGTTATTTGTTAAGTACCAGTGCTGGTTTCTTAGTTGTGACAAAGTACGGCAATACAAGATAACAGCAGATACTGGGGGGAGGGTATACGGCAACTCTTTGCATTATCTCTGCAATTTTTCTATAATTCTAAAATACTTCCAAACTAAGAATGTTTATTTAAAAATGGAGAAAAATAACTTAAAATAGATCGGCCAAAATCTTACAACAAATATTTAGAAGATGAGGGGCGCCAGGGTGGTTCAATGGGTTAAGCCTCTGTCTTCGGCTCAGGTCATGATCTCAAGGTCCTGGGATCAAGGCCCGCATTGGGCTTTCTGCTCAGCGGGGAGCCTGCTTCCTCCTCTCTCTCTGCCTGCCTCTCTGCCTACTTGTGATCTCTCTCTGTCAAATAAATAAATAAAATCTTAAAAAAAAAAACCCAAGTATTTAGAAGATGAAATATGGATAATTTCCCCTTGCTCTTTTTTTATATTTTATTCATGCTTTCAACACCATTTTAGTCTTATCACTGAGATAAGTGTAATACACACTATCAACAAAAATACATTTTGTATTTCTATAATCTAAAACACATGCAATTCTAAAACCTTTAAAATATCTCCTGAATAATAAGGGGAAAATATAAAGGTTACCTGATTTTATTAATAAAACCTTGTTTTAGTTCAGTGGGAATCCATTTGAAAGAACCCATTCTCTCTCTCTCTCTTTTTTTAAAGATTTTATTTATTTATTTGAGAGAGAGAGAGAGAGAGAGAGCGCATGCATGAGAGGGGAGAAGTCAGAGGGAGAAGCAGACTCCCCATAGAGCCGGGAGCCCAATGCGGGACTTGATCCCGGGACTCCAGGATTATGACCTGAGCTGAAGGCGGTGGCTTAACCAACTGAGCCACCCAGGTGCCCAATAACCCATTCTCTTGATGGGCTCTTAGTGTGGTTATCTCCACTTTCTTTAAGTGGATGGAATAGTTGGATGAGAGCTGGCAATGGGGACCATGATGATTCCATTTGTGAAGAAATTTTAACAGGAATATTTCAAAGTCAGATCACTTTAGTTATTAGGTTTAATTGGGAATATCGCCAAATACACTTAGGGGCTAAAAGTTAACTTTTGGCTAATATGATCCATTTGGCAATTCTTTGATCCTGGATTTCCCCACATTTCTGTTTGTTATATTACAATCAGAAATTATCTTATGAAACACAGAAACCTAATAAGACCTCCATTTGAAACACAACACAATTAAGAAAAACAAAACTGGAGCCAAGGACCTGAACTACACAACTACGCCAGAGCAGTATCTACCCTCAGGGGGCCTGGAGGAAGACCAAGAGGGCATGTGGGCTGATGGCGATGTCTGCCCTAATACCGCTCATTCTGTGAACGACCCCCAGGCCGTACCCTTAGGATCCGTGCCCTTTTCCGTATCTAAATACTACTTCAATTAAAACCAAAACATTAACTAAGGCCAGAAATCCACAAAAATTAGACAGGTTGTTGAAGATGAAAGTTTCTCTATGGCTGTAGTGCGAACCCAAACTGTACCTCTACCTGGTGAACCAAGAAGGTTTGGGGCAAAAATTCATTCTTTGGTGAACTGGCTATTTTAAATGTCAAGTTAAGAACTGCATAACACGGCCTCCGATCAAAACCTGAGGAATGAAGAAATATGGGAAAATCCCCCTCTCCACTGATGCCAAATCACAGATCTTACTTCGTAATGAGCCCAAAATCGATCAGCAAATATTCACAGAAGACCTGCTGTGTGCAAGTATCATGATGCATGTGCCAGAGACACGGACCCTGGGCACAGAAGCTTCTAGTCTTTAGCTGGACGGACAGGACACACACAAACCTCCCCCAGATGGTATGCTGTGCTCTGAGGACATGGGGCTTTCTAGCCCAACACACCGAAGTTGCCTTACAAATCAGATACACACACAGTAAAACTGCCTGCTGAAACTGAGGTCGGATTTACAGAGAAGTAAAAGTGGGCAACATTCTAGAGTGTTCCTCAGCAGCACTTAGCTCTGAACCTTTTTGACTTAGTTAAGAAGTGATGGTATGTGATACTGGGGGTATATAAGGAAGGCAGAGTATCTGATAAACAAAATCTAAAACAATGTTGTAATTCTCTAATGTATAAATCTGATAAGTGTGCTGATGTGGGTTAAAACTGACTATGAGATCGAATGCTGCATTATTTGTTGAAACTTTTGTACCTTCTCAACAGTTTGACGACCTATTTGAAAATCCCAGGACTCCAAAATCAGAGCAAAACCCTTTTAATAATTAACTATGAAAGAACAATAAAACCTATACAAGAAAAATTATATCCAATTGGGAAATTTAAAATTTGTTATTTAATAAAGGGATATTAAGTGTTCTTGGATATATAAAATTAAACAGTGTAAAAATCATTTTCTTCTTCAGAGTTACATTTTTTATAAAGCTTCAACAAAAAATGTCAATGGTTCTAGAATGTATATAGAAAATCAATAAATAAGAACAAGAATGTACACTTTGAAAGTAACAGGGACAACCTAAATTTTCGAGTCTTACTTAAAAAAAAATCAGAACTGGAGCACCTGGGTGGCTCAGTTGGTTAAGCATCCAACTCCTGGTTTCAGCTCAGGTCATGATCTCAGGGTCCTGGGATGGAGCCTGGAGTCCGAGTCGGGCTCCCTGCTCAGCAGGAGATCTCCTTGTCCCTCTCCTTCTGCCCCTCACTTACCCAGCTCATGGCCTCTCTCTTTTTCTCTCTCTCTTTCAAATGAATAAATAAATAAATAAATATCTTTAAAAAATAAATCAGAGCTATAATAGAAACAACAAAAAAAAAAGAAAGCTGTATAGGTTCAAATTGTACAGAATTTTCTCAATGCCAAAAAAGGACTGTACCAAACAGAGAAAAAGAAAAGGAATTTTGGACAACCTTCTTGGTTATAGACACATTAATTTTGTAGTACTAAACAAAATACATTTTCCCCCTAAAAATGACAGTGTCTAAAACAACATTCAACCCGGTTTTTTGAATGAGGAATAGTAAATACAACCAGTAAATACAAGGTGCCACTGAGGTCCTCGTCTTCAAGCCTTCCATCTCAGATCTATGAATGTTATGAGTGTGTGTGTATATGTGTGTATGTGTAGAGAGATGTACTGTTTATTGCATATATACATTATCTGTACATACATATGACAAACTCATATACATACTATAATATGCATACTATACAGATACCTGTATTATATGAAAGGTCTAAAAAAAAATCTCAGGCAAACCATGATGATGGCCACAGCAATTACATCTGGACTTTAGAAACTGGGTAAATTTTGATTCACTTGATAGAATTTTTTTGTTACTTTCTAAACTTTCTAACAATTACAAATTTTTTAGGGAATATTTTAAATCAGTACATAATTTTTGGATGCCATAAAATCACAAATTTGTAAAAATCTCAGACATGGGAGGAAAATTTAAAATATAATAGAGAGTATTTGGGGGAAGTGGGACTCCGGGAGTTAATTTCTTACTCAATGTCTTTCTTCTTAAATCTGCTATAAAGAGCCCATATCCCCTTTGAGATGGTAAAGTTAACGTTTATTTGTAAAACTAATGTGCAGAGGCTGGCGAATACTAGCATAGAGGTTGAAGAAGTTTGAGGCACTTTAACCCTAATAAATGTAAAGCTCATTATATTATAGAATACTTAAAATATTTTATATAATACAGATAAAAAGAATAATACATCAATGAAAAAGCAGTCCAAATTAGATGCAACTATATACTAGAAACTTAATATAATACAGTAAGCTGTCCAATGCAAACAAGTTAAAAAGAATCATCCAAAAATTTTAGTTGAGATAGTTAGCAATAAATTGGAAGGATACAATAAAAGAAGAAAGGGGAAATTAAAGCTAGTAGACATGATCTACCACGTGAACACGAGGAGGATTAAGGAGTTAAATATCAAACTAAAACACTAAGTTATAAAAAAGTCAAAGTAGCAGCGAATAGAATAGGCTATGAAAGATATTATGAATAAATACATTTTTAGCTTTAACGTATCAGAGAAGATCAAAAGGAAAAGTTTATCACATTAAATACACAGACATAAAATCTCTGTACAAGTTAAAAAAGGAAGGAAATATTGTGAAAATATTTACAGTAAAATTTTGATAAGCAGTATGTCTTAATATAGTTTATTCAAAATGACAAAGAAAAATTAGGACAAATGAGGGGAACTCATAAATAAAAATTAGCAGAGCATAAAATTAGAAGTTATCCAAATACGCAGAAAGAAATTCTTATTTGTAAGCAAGCAACAAATTCCACTTGAGATACTGTTTTACAACTACTAAATTAGCCAAAATAAATTTTAAAAGATAAAATGCTGAAAGAATGTGGAGAACTTATCCACGGCATTTCTGACTGCGTACATTTATAACTCATTTTGAAAGCTACATGGCGAGAGGCAGCTGGGGTTGTAGAGACGTCCATCCTCCTGAGCTCATCATGACTGTATGTACAGAATTTTTTTTTAACCAGGTAAATGCTTTAATGCCACATAATGATTATAATCATCTGGAATTCTGGCAAAGAAGGTGATTCTATTCATTTCAGTCTCTCAGTTTGTAGCACTGTATCTTGCCCACTGAAATCACTTAATAAATGTTTTAGCAATTAACCGGAGTGT
This sequence comes from Spilogale gracilis, assembly GCA_004023965.1. Classification (NCBI taxonomy): domain Eukaryota; kingdom Metazoa; phylum Chordata; class Mammalia; order Carnivora; family Mephitidae; genus Spilogale; species Spilogale gracilis. The sequence goes on along the minus strand of PITA01014101.1, from coordinate 15,939 downwards.
AAAATCTTTTCTTTTTTTAAGCTTTCAGTTTTCACCCAAATTCCAAACGCACGTTCACTACGTCTTAGACATCTCCACCAGCATTTACATGGAACATATAACTCCTCAGAAATAAGAGATCTGCACAAAACTTTTGGAAATGGTCATGTTAAATAACAGTATGATAGAGCAAACTAATGTGAAATTACTTAGAAGGAGGGAAAAGGCTTATTGCATAATGATAAGTGAACACAAAAATATACCATTGTATGTGTGTTGTATTTTTTCAGTTATGTAGGAAATACAGATAAAATGCAAAGTATGATATTAATTCACGTCTACAAATATAGTAAAAATATTACTGTTTCCTAGTTTATTTGTTTCAACCCACCTGTTTCTGATAATTTGTGAAAATCATGGTTTTATAGCAAAGAATTTTGTCCATGAATAAGGCAGTTAGTGAAACATACGTTTCCAGCCAGAAAACCTACTGAGCGTGGGTGTGTGTGAGTGTGTGCGTGCGTGTGCAGTCTGATGGAAGAGCACTTGGTTGGGGAGTCATGCACTGCCCTTCACAAGCACGCACCTGTATGTACAGCTCATACACGGTGAGTGTGAGTGTTTAAGAACACAGTAGCCGGGACAAGAACTCGCACACTCGGTGTGCTCTGACCGTGTTCCTTCAAAATAAAAGAGAAACAATACCAAGGATCTCGTAAGTTGTGATGCTGTTGAATGCAACGCAAATGCACTTTTTCACCTTTGAAGTGCAGGAACTAGAACCGAACATTTTGGGATGCCCTGCCCAGTCTGGGCTTTCGAATCTGAAAGGCTGTGGAATAAGCGGGACATGAACAAAGGAATCACTCAAGAACTCTTATAAGAATATAAATTTGTGTATTTCCCGGAAAAGCATTAAAGAAAAGCTTTAAAATCTTGTGTATGTGTGTTTGTGTGTACGTATAAAATTATTTTTTTAAATGAAGGCAATAAAGAAAATATATCACAAGCACACACCTGCTGCAATATGAGCTTCTCTGAGCACGCCATGGGCCCTCAGGAAGTGTCTACCGTTACCTGGCTTCCTAGTACTCAGGTGGACAGAGTCTACACTAACAAGCGATGCTTTCTCTCTGGAGGGCTAGACACGGTTTGCGACAGAGGCATGATCTACGAGGAAGACCATTTGCCCCTTTTCTCCTCCTCTCTGCGAACTGGACAGCTCAGCCCTCACACTTTGCTCATTTGAGGACAGACCTGCTGTGCACGGGCTCTCCCGTTAAGCCTCCCCCCCCCCCCGTTTTTGATGCAACTTTCCCGGTCTCCATGCACTGGTCAGCTCTCAGGGGGCCCCCCAGAGCAGAGGCCCTCCTCCACACCTGTGGACTCAGAGCTCCCTGACTCCTACCTGTTTCTTCTGGACCCTGCAGGGCACGCTTGTTCCTGCTGCTTTCGCTGGAGTTGCCTTCTCCTGCAGCGGGTGGTGCAAAGATCCCCTAAGAAGAGAAAAACCCCAAGTTACTGCAAAGACATCTGAGGTGTGGGAGGCAGCCATGCGGGGGAGCTCATGCCCAGGGGCTGCAGCTGCTGCAAACTCACTTTCAGAGCGGAGGGGACTGCTGGGGCTTCCCGCACGGCTGCCCTGGGGGCCGCGGCTGCCGCCTGGGGGGGTGCTGGCAGCCGCTCAGCCTGGTGCTCCCGCAAGTCCGCCCGGAGGCTCCCCAGCTCGGCCTGAAGGGCAGCCACTCTGCAGAAAGCCAGCACCGACAGGCAGCTGGCCGTCAGGGCTAGCAGCAGGGTCACAGCCAGCAGCGTTCCATCTTTGGAGAATGGGACAGAGGGGCTTTCCTTCAGGGGGAGGATGGAGACACACTCCTTCAGTTTCATTTCTTCTCCCCTCTCCGGGCAGGGAGGAAGGCGTGACCGCGGGCCTGCGCAGCCATCCATGGCACTCCTGGAACTTTGAAGGTTTGGGCCTTTCGAGTAAGCGAGCGCAGGGAATGGATCATTTCCTGTGAGCTGTGCTTGCTGCGGTCCTGCACGGAGTCCAGGGCCTGGCCCTGCGGTCGCCCTCGGCAGAACTCTCCTGCGCTTCCCTCCGTCTGCCCCGCCGCATCTCGGCCCCCACTGCATGATAGGTCTTCCTGGCACTGGCCCTTCAATCCGATTGCCCAATCATTTCCTCATTTCACTTTCAGTTTTTGTAAGAATTTTAATGGCATCTCAAGACACATACACACACGGGCCCCAGGCATCCCCTGGCGGGCCGGGAGTCGGGGTGCTGGCTGGCCCACTGGGGAGAGCCCCCCGCCGTGCAGGTGCAGGAAGGAGCTCTGGGTGGTATGGCCGAGCTGCTCCACTCGGGGCCACGTGGCTTCGGACGGCAGGGGAAAGGACGTTGAGGTCCCTGCTGCTGTAATAAACACAGTGAATGTGCAGGTCGGATAAGCTAAGTGCTAGCCCGGAACTGTCCTCAGCTGGAGAATGATTTATGAACAGTGTGGAAGTAGGAAACAGAATGCGCTGTCCTCAGAGGAGGCACGGAGGTCCAGCGGGCCATATTCGCTGTATTATCATTAGCAGCGCAACACAAAGACCCTGGCCAAATCTCGGAGATGTATTTAGATTCCACCGGAGGGCTGCTTTCTCTGCGGTGGATGCATTTTGAAGGCAAACCTGGGTCCGCTCTTCCTGCTGGGACTCGCTGCCAGGCGGTTGGCCGCCTCCAGGACGGCCCCCGGGCTTGGCCGCCTCCGGGACGCCCCCTCTCCTCCCCCACCGGGGAAGCCCTCCCGCGGAGCTGCAGGTGCCGGGGCGGTCAGGGAAGCCGGCCTCCGCCCAGCCCCACGGCGCGCTGCTCGCTCCCCATCCACCCCCTCCGCCCGCTGTCCCTATTGCAGGCTGCACCAGCAGGGCCGTCTTTGCCTAGTGTGGAGTGTCCGGCTGTCAGGGAGGAGGCACATCCCCACCTTTACCAGCCCCCTCCCCCCCCCGGAGCGCTCCCAGGGGGTTCGTGAGGCGGGGGTGCCAGAAGACTCTCATTTTTACCTACAGGGACTTACTTTTTTCTTTGTGTCTGTGAGTTCTAAGAGTTATTAAAATGACTTTTAAGGAACTTTTTAAAAACTTTACAAAGTTCTTTCAAGGACGACCTCAGTCCCCCAGCTCAGCCCCTGGCTAATCTCTGGGGTGGAGGGACGCCTTCTGTGACTGTGTCAGACATCATGTGATCACGTCTTCTGTCACAGCCCTTGTCTCCAGGCCATCAGGGTGACACACTGAATAACGTTCCAGAAAATAAAAGAATTATTTGTGGGACTATATTAACTCTTCTAAGGGGAAGTAAGAGAAACTCATTCAGGTTAGGTCTGTATTACTATTTCCTAAACACATGCAGAAATAAAAGAACTCGGGGCAGAGCTAGAAACCAATCTCTCTTCTTTCACTGGGGACCCTCGCAGCCAATGCTCTTTCTGTGAGCCAACCTTTCTCCACTTCCAGTGGCCACTGCTCTCCACATTCCGCTGCAAAAATTCCAAAGCCAGGGAATAACTTGATTGCTGTAGAGAATTAGTTCTGCCTTCATTGCTTTTTGGGGGCAGAGACCTTCCTGGTCCACTTTCTCCAGGGAGAGCCCCTGATCAGCCCCCAGGCAGGTCAACTCACATCACAGGTCTCATCTCGGACCAAGCAGCAGGCAGCCCTAAACATAGGGAGGGCTGGTTCTTCGTCCCTGGAAGACAGCAGGGCGGCAGCTTCCTGACCCAGTGCGAGGCTCGTGGCCATGACCCTGTGCTTGTCGCCCACAGCCATCACACGACTGAACTTCTCCAAAGACAGGTAGAAGCGAAGTGGCATTCATGTGCTCCTGAGCTTCTTAATTGAGGAACCTAAGGAAGTTATTACCCCATAAATCAAGGATCTGTTTCCTGCTGAGGAAATGGCTTGACAATAATTTATCTGAAATGCTGCTCGGCGAACAGCACGCCATTCACTGAGTGACACTGCATACCCCGAGTTTATTGAGGGACAGAAGCCAGCATACCTGAGCTACAGAGGGTCTTGGCCACCATAGAGCCAGCGAAATGGATTTGTAAGACTCAGTGCTAATCTCTTGGTAACTAAACCGTGAAGTCATGGTAGAGTTTTCTGGTCACTTCACACACGCAAAAATAATGTCGGCCATATTGACCCTAATTCTCAATAATTACATTAAAAATAGGAGTATGTGCATTTAGTGCAGGTTAATTTGTGTCACTGCAGTAAGTGCACATGCTCCTGTACCCACATCTGTTAAGTGTTCATTTTCCTTTGCAAATACGTCTTTACTTGTTGTGGGACGGCTTTGGGATGTGATGCTCTGGGATAACAGTGCTTTAGGACATTTCTGTTGACTTAACGCTCTGCGATGACAGTGCAGTTTCGTTTGCTCTTCATAATAACATGATATATTTATATATTATATAATATATGATATCTTTATAATATAATGCCAACACGAATGACATTTTAATTAGTATTAAGACGGATATATATCAGTCAGTGCGATCATCTACCCACTTCGTACACAGGAATGAATCTGTTGCCGTCACACACACAGACACAGGACACACGCTGACACCTAGGGACACTTGACTAAAACCTGCTCAGGCTCAGCCCCGCTCAAAAACATTGGGAGAGGGGCGCCTGGGGGCTCAGTTGGTTAAGCCACAGCCTTCGGCTCAGGTCATAATCCTGGAGTCCCGGGATCGAGCCCCACATCGGGCTCCCAGCTCCGTGGGGAGTCTGCTTCTCCCTCTGACCTTCTCCCCTTTCATGCTCTCTCTCACTCTCTCTCAAATAAATGAAATAAAATAAAATAAAACATCGGGAGAAATGACAACATGATTCTACCCACGCTAGAAATACAACTCTCTGCCTCTAAAAATTAAGGCAAAACTTGCAGACATTTAAAATAACTTATTTGACATTTTGCTCAATAAATGTTAGAAGTAAAGTGAGGGAGGTGGAGAGTGCAGGTCAGGCATGTCTGCGTGCCCAAGGCTGCTTCACCAAACACACTGTTTACTGCCCCAAATCCAGAAACTGGTTTTTTTCCCCTAACTTCAGCACTACTTCATTTTTTAAATTTATTTAAATTCAAGGAACACCTGGATGGCAGAGTTGGGTAAGCATCCAACTCCCGATTTTGGCTCAGGTCATCATGTCATGGTTGTGAGACTGAAACCCCACATCAGCCTCCATTCTGGGCATGGAGCCTGCTCAAAAATTCTCTCTCTTGCTCTCTCTGCCCCTCCCCGAGCCCCTGCATGCGTGCACTCACACTCTCTCACAATCAATCAATTAATAAATCCAAGTTAGTTCACATACAGTGTACTATTAGTTTCAGGTGTAGAATTCAGCGATTTCATCAGTTGCATATAACACGCAGTGCCCATTACACAAGTGCCCTCCTTAATGTCTAACCCCAGTTACCTAACTACGCCCCCACACACCTCCCCTCCAGCAACCCTCAGTTTGCTCTCTATATTCAAGAGTCTCTTATGGCCCGTTTCCCTCTCCGTTTTTAACCTTATTTTATTTTTCCTTCCCTTTCCCTATGTTCACCTGTTTTGTTTCTTAAATTCCACATATATGTGAAATTTGTCTTTATCTCACTGATTTATTTTGCTTAGCATAATATCCCCCATTCACATCATTGCAAATGGCAAGATTTCATTTTTGATGGCTACATAATATTCCTATATAGTATACGAGTATAATAGATAATGTCAATGAACATTTAGGCTCTTTACATAATTTGGCTATTGGTTTTTTAAAATATATACATATATGTTATTATGTTCAATTAGCCAGCATATAGCATATCATTAGTTTTTGATGTAGCATTCCACAATTTATTAGTTGCATATAAAACCCAGTGCTCATGTGCCCTCCTTAATATGCATCACCCAGTGCATCACCCCCCTCCCTTCTATAACCCTCAGTTTGTTTCCCAGAGTCTAAGAGTCTCTCATGGTTTGTCTCCCTCTCTGATTTCTTCCCATTCAATTTTCCCTCCCTTCCCCTGTGATCCTCCATGTTATCCCTTATGTTCCAAATATGGGTGAAACTATATGATAACTGTCTTTCTCTGCTTGACTTATTTCACTCAGCATAATCTCCTCCAGTTCCATCCATGTCGATGCAAATGGTGGCTATTCATCCTTTCTGATGGCTGAGTAATACTCCATTGTATATATGGACCACATCTTCTTTTCCCATTCATCTGTTGAAAGACATCTCGTCTCCTTCCACAGTTTTGCTATTGTAGACATTGTTGCTATGACCTTTCTTTTCACTAAATCTATATTTTGGGGGTAAATACCTAGTAGTGCAATTGCTGGGTTATAGGGTGACCCGATTTTTACCATCTTGAGGAACCTCCCTACTGTTTTCCAGAGTGGCTGTATCAACTTGCATTCCCACCTACAGTGTAAGAGGAGTCCCCTTTCTCTGCATCCTCACCAACATTTGTTGTTTCCTGTTTTGTTGATTTCTATCATCCTAACTGGCATGAGGTGATATCTCATTGTGGTTTTGATTTGCATTTCCCTGATGGAGTGATGTGGAACATTTTTTCATGTGTCTGTTAGCCATTTGTATGTTTTCTTTGGAGATGTGTCTGTTCATTTCTTCTTGCCCATTTCTGGACTGCATTATTTGTTTTTGGGGGGTGCTGAGTTTGACAAGTTCTTCATAGATCTTGGATACCAGCCCTTTATCTGACATATCATTTGCAAATATCTCCTCTCATTCTGTGGGTCGCCTTTTAGTTTTGTTGACCGTTTCCTTTGCTGTGAAGAGGCTTTTTATCTTGATGAAGTCCCAATAGAATTTCATTTTTGCTTTTGTTCCCCTCACCTTCAGAGACATGTCTTGCAAAAAAAGGTGCTGTGCCGATGGCGAAGAGGTTACTGCCTGATTTGGCCATTTCTGACCGCACCGTTATAAACATTGAGGCGCATATGCTCCTTTGAATCAGCATTTTTGTATCCTTTAGATAAATACCTTGGAGTACAATTGCTGGGTCGAAGGGTAGAAACTGATTTTGATTAGATGTCTGTCTTCGTGAAACTCCGATCAACTGCCTGCTTAAGTCCTAATCACAGAAATGCGGCTCTGCCTTTGGTTGCTAAGCATGGACAGACTGGCGAGGTTTCTAACAAGCAGGTGGAGGGGGGTTGCTTATGAGAAAGAGTTCATCATCTTTAAAGAGAAACACCAGAAATACTCATTATGTCACACGTCCTCACGGGACACCAGAGAACGGTGCCATCCGCCAACGCTGGATGCCCAGGCTGAGAGGCTGAGGGTCGGAGAGCAGGGTCGTGGAAGGGGGTCATGTGCCGCTGGGGACTTCTTATATTAAGTAATGCATTTTCCTTCTTCGTTAAGCCAATGTGCTACATGATTAGATGCTGAGCCACCTGGAGACGTCCCAACTAATTCTGCTGGCTTGAGGATATTTAAAGTTCCGCAATTAAAGACTTTTTGTACAGAACAGTTTTGAATGTTCTTTCAGAATTTCCCCACATGTCCACATTCTAAAAACTACCCTACAAAGAGAAAAGGCCAGCATCCACAGCTGGACAAACCGGAGGCATTTATTAAGTCTTCTTCCCAGTTTTACTTAGTTATTTTTTAATAACTTCAGTTATTTTGTAGTGTTAGGAAACTTAAGAAAACAACATCTTTCCAAGTGCTACCCTTTGGAGAGGCAGGTACTGGATTATCTTTCCTATGTGGAACCGGAGGACACTTAGTCACCTCTAGGAGATCAGAATTGTAGGTCTGCACACGGGGTGGGAAGCACCTCCAACACACAGAGGGGAGCCCAGGGCGTTCTTGGGGAAACACAGTGTGAATCCATCCTTCTGTCCTTCCTACCAGCTCCCAGTGACCTGTTTCTCTGCGTGGGGGCCCAGAGGCAGCAGGATGGTGGTGATGCCCAGGGCTCCAACTGGTCTGAAACAGCAAGGTGGGGTGAGGCAGCGTCCAGTCTGGATGAGACGGGAGGCTCCAAGGGTCTGTGCGAGAAGAGTGGCCAGGGTGCTGTGGTCCAGGCAGCGGCTGCCATCAGCCCCACAGGAGTGGGCCACGTTTCCTGGACCCCTGAGCATGCATGAAGGAACTGGATGGGGAGACGTAGTCCTCCTGCCCCGGGGCTGGGAGAATGGCAGCAGACGGAAGGAAAGAGAGCCTGCCCTCGGGCCTCAGGGGCAGATGGCCATTTCTCTGCGGGCACGGCGCCGGCCAGCTTCCAAGCAGCGGAGCCGACAAGACTGCAGTCGTGCCTTGATGTTCAAGGATGCCAAGGACATGTTTAGGAAAGATGAGTGGCCCCAGAGAGAAAGAGAACATAGAAATCCCCCTGCATATGCACAAAGGGAGGGGCAGACAACATGAGTTTTTTAAATTGATAGAAGATTCAATTGCAGATAATTTTTTTAGGAACTGAGAAAGACTCCCATAATTTTTCAGTTAAACAGTTTAAGAGATGAATCCAAGGCACGGACGGTCACTTTGGAGCTCTGAATTACTGGCCTGTAGGCCTGAGGGGACATCAAGCCTCAGAACACAGAGTACCGAAGATAGGGGATGTCACGTGGTGGATTAAAGACACAGTGATTTGAAAATATGCAGGGGAGGGGAGGGAATCTTTCTTAATCTAATGAACACCTAAAACCAATTTGAAAGGGTGTACCGAGTGGTACCTCCAAGGAAAACCGACCCAAGGAAGCCTAATGAAATCCCTGCACAAGCGAAGTCTGCAGGCGCTGCAGGAAATATGCCAAACTCTCAGGGTGCACTTCAATCTCTTCTTATGCGGGGAATGACAGCTTCGATTGTGTATTTTACTAAAACACGGAAGAGTTATGTGATCTGAAGAGAAAGCAGAGTATTTCGGATGAGCACTGTAGCAAAGCAGAACGGCAAATGATGAGCTACGCATACAGTTCACAAAGTCCTGAAAAATTAAAGAAGTAACAGCAAATTAAGCTTAACGATAGAAGATAAAAAGAAGATAAGGTATGAATAAAATAGGGGCACCTGGGTGGCTCAGTTGGTTAAGTTTCTGCTTTGGTCTGGGACAGGATCCCAGGGTCCTGGGATCAAGCCCCAGGTCAGGCTCCCTGCTCAGGAAGGAGCCTGCTTCTCCCTCTGCCCCTCGCCCCTGCTTGTGTTCTCAATCTCTCTCTCTCTCAAATAAACAAATAAAATCTTTTTTTAAAAGAATAAATAGATAGCAAGCAACCACACAATAGAGAGTATAAAGGAATCTGGTTATTTGAAACAAAAAAAAATGAGTAAATTTTAGGAAGACAAAGATAAAAAGAAAAAAGTACAAATTCTCATCAACAAAAATGACAAATGGGACATTTCTAGAGCAACTGCAGATGCCAGAAAGATAGTAAGAGGGTTTGGTGAGCAAGTTTACTGATAAGGGGAATGGGAGTTTATATATATTTTTTCTGTTCAAGAAAAATGAAATAAGAAAGCAGGAAAAGCAATGGTGGATGAATTACCATTTGGTCCATCATTAATGCTCCAGGGATGAGAGGGAAAGGAAGGAAGACAAAATAGAAAAAAAGAAAAGAAAGACATTTAAAAAGGAAGGTTGAAAAGTCTTGCTTTCTGGAGGTTAAATTCTGTGTGAGATCATCCATTTTATTTTTTTTATTTTTTTTTTTAAAGATTTTATTTATTTGACAGAGAGAAACACAGCCAGAGAGGGAACACAAGCAGGGGGAGTGAGAGAGGGAGAAGCAGGCTTCCCGCCGAGCAGGGAGCCCGATGTGGGACTCGATCCCGGTTCTCCGGGATCATGCCCTGAGCCGAAGGCAGTGGCTTAACCAACTGAGCCACCCAGGCGCCCCGAGATCATCCATTTTAAATAATTTCAAATTATACTAGATTTATATCAAATAGTTCCCGATTTTCAACTTATTTTTATCTGTGGTTGTCTTTTACTATTTTTTAATTTATTTTTGATTTCCCCTTTTGTTAATAAAACTATTTGGTCACTGTTATCTAAGTAATCGACAGATGGTTTTACTTGTTGTCTTTGGGATTTCCTTTGTTCTACTTAAGTTTGCTTTGTTCTTCTTCAGTTGAATGATTAAATCATTCATTTCCTTTGTTATCTGATATAAACAAACAGGCTGTTAAATTTCCTAAGAGCGTTGCTTAGCAAAATTCAATCTTATTTGATATGCAATGTTTTTGTTATTAATAGTTTCAAGAAAATCTCACAATTTGGTTTGGATTTCGACTTGGACTCAAAAATCATTTAAGAGATATTTGCTAATCTATTTCCAGGCATTTGTTTTTCATTTTTGTTACTAATTTCTCGCTTATTGCACTGCATTATGGTCATTTTCTCTTCCTATTTGTATTCATAAAATATAATTAAAGTTTCTTTGTAGATCAATATTTTTCTTTGTGTGACTATGGTTTAGCTTTATGAGTACTGATGTAATATTTGACATTATGTTATTTTACATATTTACATATATTATTTAATATATATTTATATATATTAGTGGAAAGATAATCAAAAGGAGGAAGATAATGACTCATATCTATGAAAAAGAGATTTTTTTTTCCGAAACATACAAGAAACACAAAATCTAATCAACATTAAAAACTCAAAAAGGCAGAGTTTTTTATAAGCTGTTGTGATGGCTCGTTTTGGTAGCCTGTGAGAATAAACCCTCTGGTGAAAGTCCACTTGCCCTGAGATTCTGTAGCTCTTCCTATCAAAAGGTTTCTCTATTTCTCTGCCCCCTGAATAGCAGTTCACCTTGTGAGTTGCTCTGTGGCCAGTAGAATATGGCAGAAGCAACCCAGTTCTAGTTTACACTCTCTTGGGCTGTTTTCCGGAGACCACCATGTAAGAAAGTCAGTGTATGCACTGGGGGATGGGCACACACATGGAAAAGCACCCCAGTCCCCAACCAAGACCAGCATCTACTTATTGTCAAATGTGTGAGCGAGGCCAGCTTGAGCCTAGCAGCCCAGATGCAGCAGCCATGAGAATGAGCTAAGGCGGGAACCGCAGGTGCACCTGCCAGAAAGCCACAGAATCACAAAAATAATAAATCATCACTGTTAAAAGCCAGTGAATTAGGGTGGTTTGCCACTTAGCCATAAATAACGGAAATATCACATTCACTGATTATAGTTTAATAAACATAAAAATCATTTAAAAGCTGATCAAAGAGTTGTTTACTTGAAAATGTAATACTACAGGGGCGCCTGGGTGGCTCAGTTGGTTAAGCATCTGCCTTGGGCTCAGGTCATGATCCCTGGGTCCTGGGATGGAGCCCTATGTGTCAGGTTCCCTGCTCTGTGGGGAATCAGCTTCTCCTTCTCAATCTGTGCTCTCTCTCTCTTCCCACCCCCCTCAAGTATATAATTAAAATCTTTTAAAAAAAAGACCTTAAAAAAAGAAAAAGGAAATGTAAAAGTACGATCACGGATAAAATCTGAATCAGAGAGGTATACAAAACTGAAGTTAGAAACTACCTGGAAAGCACCGAGAAGGGAAACAATTTGTATTAAAACAGCAAGGCATGCTCCTAATGAAACAGGAGCACTGAAAACAAAGCTATCTTCAAAACACAAGAATATTCTGAAGAAATCAGAAAAGAATAAAATAAGCCAAAATAACCCAGGAAGTGAAAGTTAATAAAGGTAAAAAGCATTGATCGTTAGTCATTAATTATGTATTGCTAGTTAGAATGTGAGAAAAGAACTTTTTCAAAAGTGCAAAATAAAGTTGGTTTAGAACCACTCTGGCAATACTTAGTAACACTGAAAACACATTCTCACCTCGACTCAACAGTCCTGCCCCTGAGAACTTATCCTTGGGAGAAGGAAACAGTAGAAAGGAACATATAGACAGGGTCTCAAGGAATATTAAATCACGTTATGTTTAGTCCTTTATTGGCAATCGGCAACTTCTTTTGTTGTGTTTTCCTGATACTCACAATATAAAGCTAAAGACTCTCATGTTCTCAGACTGTTTTATTACCAAGTCTGAATGCCCAACAAATTTATAAGAAAATTGGTAAAAGCTGTATTAGATAACTGTGGACAATAATAAAACTTACCTAGTATGTTAGTAAAAATTCATCTTATTGTTGATTATTTCTGAATTTTCTGCATTTAAATGGACTGATTTTTTTGTCTCTTCCTCCTAAAAATAGTCTCTCTGTTCTACTACTAGTGTAAAAAAAAAAAAGAGGGTGATTTCCAGAATTTTAACCAAAAGCATAATCTGTTATCTCACAGCTTCAGCTGTTTACATATTTTAAACTGAATTATGGGCTTCTAATGGTTTCAAAAATTAAACACAATCCAGACCGATGTTGGTATTTACACGCTCAGGACAAGTAGTCATGACGCCGTGCAAAATTCTGGTGAAATTCTTTGTCATTCATCAACCAGCGGGACTCAAGATAATCAAGCAAGGATGACAAATGACATCGAATAAAGTATGAACTGTATCTGCAGGTGAATATTAAAATCTGTCCCCATGTCAGGGTGCCTGGCGGGGTCAGCCAGCAGAGTAGGTAACTCGATCTTGAGGTGGTGAGTTCGAGTCCTCCGCTGGGGGCAAAGATTACTTAAGAAATAAAAGTTTTCTAAAAATCCTTCACCATTTCAGAACACTAACCTGCAATCATTAACTCTAGGTCATAAAATTGCATTAATATACGAGTAACATGGAATTTACCACCTTACCCAATATAAACGTATGCTTCAAATTCTCTTTAACACAGCTGACTTTTGAATTTATAATTTTCACCCTAACTCAGACAAGGAAACCTATTTCACTCGTGGATTTTGCAGCACAGAGAGGATTTCTACATCATCTTGGGCTCCAGAAGGTGGCAATGTGTGTGGACCACTCACTCTACTTAGTACAGAGAAAAGCATTTTGATTCCCAGGACTGTCCTTTGCCTATAAGGCCTCCTCTGGCCCGAGGCTTTTCTATGGTGATAAAAAACATACAACATAAAATTTACCACCTCGCTCTGTTGGACAACCGTCATTACCATCCATCTCAAGCACTTTTACATCTAGTGAAACTGAACCTCTGTTCTCATTAAACAAACAACTACCCTGCCCCAGCCTCTGATAACCATCATTCTACTTTCGGTCTCTATGATGTTGACACTCTAGATCCTCAGATAAGTGGAATCATATAGTATTTGTCTTCTTGTGACTGGCTTATTTCAAGGAGCATGATGTCCTCAAGGTTCACCCATGTAATGACTTATATCAGAATTTCCTTCCTTTCCAAAGATGGATAATATTCCACTGTACGTATGTCTGTGACTAGCATAGGTGGCCCTTATCCATTCCATTGATGGCCCAGATAAAACAGAGGGTGACTTTCCTTCAAAGAAAAGGAAACTCCTACATACATGTTCATATCCCATTGTTTCCGTGTCTCTGGGAAACCCTGGCCAATGCAATACTGCATTTTGTTTATCTTCTCACCCATCAGGGAAGGAAGATGATCAACTTGGATGGCTTCTACATTTGAGCTATTGTGCATAATGCTGCTAGACTGTTCTTGCTCAAATACTTCCTGGAGGTCCCATTTTCAATCATTTTGGATATGTACACACAGAAGTGGAATTGCTGAATCAGACAGTATTTCTATTTTTGATCTTTTGAGGGCCCTCCATATTGTTTTCCATCGTGGCTGCACCAGTTTGCATTCCCACCACCAGGGCAAAGTGGTTCTAATGTCTCCACATCCCTGCCAACACTTATTACTATTTTTTGATAGTAGCCATCCTAACAGACGTGAAGTGATATATCACTGTCATTTTGATTTCCATTTCCCTGATTAGTGAAGAACTATGAACAGTTTTTAAAGGTCTTTTAAAAATTACCCTAAAAATGGCATACATGTTAACTCATTCACACTATGAAATAAAGCTAGAGATAGACACATAGCTCTTGCTCAAATCTGCTTGTCAAGAAAATCTCTGTCTTCCTCCCATGTACCTCTTTCATCTCATATGACTACCACACTCACAACACTTCTGACACCAGATGAGTGGTGCTTCTCCCATTGGTAATTCTCCACAGAACCAGCTGGGTGTCCTACAATTTAACTCAGTTCGGACACCTTCTACCTGGAGATAGGATCAGATCCCAAAGGTTAAAGGCTCCGTCCCTTAGATCACCTCTGCCCCCCTGAAGATGCCAATCACAAATCCAGGCTGTCACCTGTGCTTCCGATGGAAGTGCTATAGATCAGAGGTCCTTACAGCACCCCACTCTGGTTCGGTTAATTTGCTAGAGCAGCTCACAGAATTCAGGACAACACTCTACTTACTATTTACCAGTTATTTCCAGAAGGATATGATAAAGGATACCCAGAAATATCCAGATGGAAGAGATGCACATAGCAAGGTAAGTGGGAAGGGGTGTGCAGCTTCGTTGCCCTCCCCGGGAACACCACGCTCCCAGAACCTCTGTTCTCTCACCAACCCGGAAGCTCTCCAAACCCCATACTTCAAGGATTTTTATGAAAGAAAGCTTTCTTAGGTATGATGGATCATTAACTCCATTTTGAGCCCCTCTCTCCTATCTGGAGAAGGGGGATGACAGGGTGATGAAAATCCCAAGCTTCTAATCATAGCGTGGTCTTTTCGGTGACCAGTCCCATCCAGGTGCCCACCAAAAGTCACCTCATTAGAAGACACTGCTATCAACAGCAATCAGACAACAGAAAGAAATAAAAGGTATCCAGCTTGGCAAAGAGGAAGTCAAACTCTCTCTTTGCAGATGACATGATACTGTATGTGGAAAACCGAAAAGACTCTACCCCCAAACTACTAGAACTCATACAATAATTTGGTAATGTGGCAGGATACAAAATCAATACACAGAAATCAGTTGCATTCTTACACTAACAATGAAAAAATAGAAAGGGAAATCAGAGAATCGATTCCATTTACTATAGCATCAAAAACTATAAGATACTTAGGAATAAACCTAACCAAAGAAGTCAAGGATCTGTACTCGAGGAACTACAGAACACTCATGAAAGAAACTAAAGAAGACACAAAAAGATAGAAGACCATTCCATGCTCTTGGATCGGAAGAATAAACATTGTCAAAATGTCTATACTGCCCAGAGCAATCTATATTTTCAATACCATTCCGATCAAAATTCCACCAACATTCTTCAAAGCATTGGAACAAACAATCCTAAAATTTATGTGGAACCAAAAAAAGACCCCGAATCGCTAAGGAATTGCTGAAGAAGAAAAGCAAAGCTGGGGGGGCATCTCATTACCTGACTTTAGGCTTTATTACAAAGCTGTGATTACCAAGACAGCATGGTACTGGCACAAAAAACAGAGAAATAGACCAATGGAACAGAGTGGAGAGTCCAGATATGGACCCACAAATCTATGGGCAAATCATCTTTGACAAAGCAGGAAAAAATATCCAGTGGAAAAAAGACAGTCTCTTCAATAAATGGTGCTGGGAAAATTGGACAGCTACGTATAGAAGAATAAAACTAGACCATTCTCTTACACCACACACAAAGGCAAACTCGAAATGGATGAAAGACCTCAACGTGAGGCAGGAATCCATCAAAATCCTGGAAGAGGGGGCGCCTGGGTGGCTCAGTTGGTTAAGCGACTGCCTTCGGCTCAGGTCATGATCCCGGAGACCCAGGATCGAGTCCCACATCGGGCTCCCTGCTCGGCGGGAAGCCTGCTTCTCCTCCTCTCACTCCCCCTGCTTGTGTTCCCTCTCTGGCTGTGTTTCTCTCTGTCAAAAAAAAAAAAAAAAATCCTGGAAGAGAACATAGGCAGTAACCTCTTTGACATCGGCCACAGCAACTTCTTTCAAGACACATCTCCAAAGGCAAAGGA